>JABCKL010016840.1:10767-25487 GCA_018851305.1 Calocybe cyanea | reverse complement strand
TGGGGGGGGGTGAGTGGAGAGGGAGGTGGGTTTGTAGGGGGGGGGTGGGGGTCTTTGGTAGATTAATTTGGGATTGTGAATTGGGGGGGGGGAGGGGGGGGGGGGGGGGGGGGTATAGCGAGTCGTGAAAAAAGATAGTTGGGTTCGTTGTTTGGGATTGAGATTAGGGTAATAGTCCAGCACACCAAGCAAAGACCTTGGCCAGCAAGACAGAGCGTTGATGAGAAGGATGTGGTGTGAGAGGAGATAGAGAAGGGGGAGAGGACGTGGGGGGGTTGGGTAGCGGAGCCCGGGGTATCAAATTATAAGCTCCCTCGCGGTCAATTTCGGGCGGGGCTAGCCTAGTGGTGTGTAGTGGTGTGTGAGCGGGTGTGGAAGGTTATTGTGGCTTTAGCGCTGCAACAACTATCGCTTAGGAGCGGAAAAATGGCCAAAAGGCAGTGAGGCCTCACCCCAACAACGACGACGGAGCGGAAACAAAAAAAAAACTACTACAGGGCGTCTAGTTGGGGAAACCCGGACGATTATTCGAACGTTGACTGTCGGGGTTGTTCTGGGTTACCGTGGTTGCCACCTTTTTTTTTTATTTCAATTTATATAACCATCTGGGAAACGGATGAGAGGGATTTATGCCGAATCTCAAATGGGATGTGAGGCTGTGTTGTTTTTTTCGATGCAGCGTCATTTGGTCGTGAACAGTAAGTAGCGAGTGATTTTGATCCGTTTGTGCGAATAAGCAGGCGTGGAAAGGCGTGGAAGTGGTGCTCGTGGGCAGTGCTTTAAAGTTGGAAAAGTGGAGCTTTGGTCCATTGAGCATGCTCTTCCCTGCAGGCAGCCGCATGTTTTTTCTATTTGCTTTTTCAACATGGATCAACCACCCCACCACGGGTCAACGGCCCGTGTGTGAGGAAGTGTACGGAGCGAATGTATGTCATTTGCCAATGAGCCATGGGATCCAAGTCGACTATCCAATCCAAGCAGTGATATATGGTCGGCATGACTCGGGATGAAGATATCACAAGATTGATATCAGCCGTCCTCATCGCTTTTTCGTTGTTCGCTTGCGCACTAGGGTCTGGCTGATTCAAAACTAATCCTCGATACCATTTCTTTCTTCCACATGGCAGAAAAAAAAAAGAAACAATACAGAAAAAAGCTTGTTATTTTTCCCTCTTAAACCAATCAAACAGAACCCCCCCCCTAGAGGTCTCTCCCAAGTAAGCGTACGAAAGCAAAAAACAAAAGAATATAAGGCTTTCTCATGTTAATCAGTGTACTAACAAAAAAAAAGAATCCCAAGCTTTGTTCCGATACTATTCTTAAAAAAAGGAAAATTCCTACGCGGTGGAAGAAGAAAGAAAACATCTCAAGTTTTTCCACTCCTCCCCACTGTTTTTCCTTTTTCTCTCAGTCTTGCTCCACCTGAGCACGAGGAGGGTACGTAATGACCCCATCCATGCTCATGAGAGCGATCGAAAAAGAAGGAAAAGAAGCGAAAGGATCGTTCGGAGTTGGAGACGCTACCATGCTTTTGCTGTTAAACACGGTCATGTTTGTTGCTGCTGCTGCCCTCGGACCACCGGGACTAAGTAGAGAACTCTCCACGCCTCGACCGGTCTTGATGGTACCGATGCTCTTCGAAACCCGTGGGGACCACAACGATCCGTCCTTATTCCCGAACGTGATGTTGTTGTTGTTGCTGCTCTTGCTGTTACCGTTGATCCCGTTGTTGCCATCAGCCACAACAACCACTTCCGGACCCTCAATAGCAGTTTGATAAACCGAAGGAGAAGAAGAAGAATCCTCAAGCGACATGGACCGCCAAAATTCTTGACTAAGTGAATCGGATTCACCCTCAAGATCGAGGGGTGTGGGTTTCACCACGTGCACTCCTCGAGCAGGATTCGCGAGGAAATTCTGTTTGAGGGGAGAGGAAACAGCCATTAGATTTTGGTGTTGGTGTTGAGCTTGATTTTGACGACGTTTAGCTTTAGAATTGGGTAAGGACCTTGCACGAGCGGGATATTGAGGCTTCGTCACGTTCGTTGATCGACCTCTATCCTTGTCCTCGTTAGAGACAGGGGAAGAAGGGGAAGAATCCATATCATCTTCAACGGGAGCTGAAGGATACGGAGATCGCGGGTAAGTAGACAAAGCTCTACCCAACTCCTCCGCACCTCCACGAACGTTCCGAGGCACGAGTATGGTGAGAGAAGTAAAATTGGCACCGGCACGGGATTTGTAAGGTTTGGGAGAACGAGGGTCTTCAAATACAGGAGGGGCGGCCAGAGTGTGGGCTCTAGTGCCTTCCATAGGGGGAGCAAGGGTAGTAGGAGTGTTGTTGCTGACGTCCAAGCTCTTCTTGCGCTTCGGCGGATCTAATAACTTGAAAGCATTATGAGCGGTAGGAGAGAGAGCTTTATTGTTCCAAGGTGAGAACCCGCCTGAACCGGGAGAGATAGGAATCGGACCACGATCATAAGTGTTGGGTGAATAAGTCGTCAACGTAGCGGCGATGCTCGCTGACGAGGGGAAATGAACGTGGGGGGAGAGATGGGATGAGTTTATGACAACTGAGAAGCTTGCTGTGAATTGCATTGGGTTTGGCGACAGCGGAAGAGGTGCTGGACGCTTGAGAATGGATCTGGTTGAAGAGCAGGGCTTGATAAAGGCACGCGCTGGAGACGTAATGCCAGCCCTGAGGATCGATTGAGATGCCATTTTTGAGGGAAGGGCAAAGTGTTCGTGAACAAGATCGTTAAAGAGTCGTAAAAGAAATAAAAGCCTTTAAGCAAGGAAGAGTTTTGCGATAGACACTGTCTTGACCAGCAGGGCAGGTTATCTAGTTCAACTGTAAAGGAAGAATATAATTAGCAGTGTCGACGAGGATGATAAAGACGACGACGACGATGCTTACAAGAGATGGAAAAGAGTTTGTTGACGACGCAGAGGCCACCAAACCTTTTTTTAATGAGCTGAGCAAGTCAACAAGATTGGGACGTGGCCACTGTTTTTATACGGATCACACTCCTGTCGCTATAGTCACAAATCACATGACTCTAGCGCCTTGCTGTGCTCTCGATCCTGGAGCTCTGTTGATATGACCACCTATGACGCCGTTCATTGATGGTAGCAACTCTATGGGTACAGGTTTTTTTGGTGGGCTGTTAGCCAGCCTTCTAAACCATGAATGCGGTACGCTAACTTTTTTTTTCTCTCTCTCATTTGCGAAATATTTGCAGTAAAAAGTCAACCTGAGCACCACGCCATATACACGCTAAAAAAAGCCCAACGGCAATTCTCGGAGGTCGCGTACGAGATTTCTATCTTTATGACCGGGCTGGCAACTCTTGATACCGTACTTATCTCGTCTCAGGTCAATTTAACCTATTTCGATACCTTGCAATTTGGGCAATTCGTTATTCACCTTGTTATCGCCCTGGCCCCTGGGCCCAATACCTTCTAGATAAGTACTGATAAGTACTGGCCCCACAACAGTGCAGCAAACACGCGTAGTACACGAGTAGTACACGCATTCATTAATCTTTTCTCCCCCCGGTATATTTCATCAGAGCAAAGAACACGAATTGATGAACGCACTAAAGAGAAATTGGAACTAGCGTAAGATAAAATAACCTAAAATTGTGGAAAGCGTCGGACAATAATAACGACCGACGTCCTCTTATTTGATCACTCATTTTCAAGAGATGTAAATTGCCTCATTTTTGGTATAGGTCCATACTCAAGAATTCTCATTACTTACGGAGAATCAGCCTCTCCGCTAGGCTTTGTTTATCTAAGGAGACTATCTTACTTGGTGTAACAAGGTAACAATATGTAATGTTCAACATGCCGAAGCTAATCATTTATTAGTTTGGAACAGCCTATTGCGACGACTGTAGGGAGCTGTAGGGGGGGGGGGGCGATACACATTGTGATGCATAAGTAAGCGAGTGGCGGTATCAACGCGAAACGAGTTAGACTACCCCCGGGAGGCGACGGTAGCGGGGCTGTTGGAGGTTGTTGGAGCACCGAACAGTGAGCAATTCAAGTATTTTAACATACTTTCCAACTCGACTTGTTTTATAACAAAACAAGTTTTACGTCTTGCATCTGTGAAGACGATAATGAAACCTGTACATGAGAGGATCTCCGCTGTTGCCGGTTCGACAAGTAACCTCAAGTAACGAAGTAACGAATCGCCCCGTGGTGATCGATCACCCACCAGTGATATACATATATCAATATCAACGTCGGGGCCGAACGTTCATGATACACACTGTGATTTGTACTAAGCGTTTGAACGCTTATCACATGCCTCCCATACAGTATACATTTAAACATCTCTCTCTTTCCCAGTAATCAGATTCTATATGTTTAACCAAAAGAAACTATGTAGATGGACGGATGGATGGATGGGCACCAGGGGTATTGTATATGATTATGATGGATCAATGGAATAGTGAGATGGATGGTCGTGAACGAAAGAAAAAAGCAAAAACAAAAACAAAAACAAAAACAAAAACAAAAACAAGGGAATGCAATACTGATGAATCAGCGAATGCTATGCCGAAGTCAATGGAACTCATCACTACTACTAGGGAACTCACAAGAGCATGAAAGAACATGGTCAAGGGCGAGATCATGACCACGGATTCTGATTGAATTCCGTCGTAGTCGTAGACGCAGCCGTAGTAGCGACAGGACTCTTCTTCCTCCCTGATCCCAAATTGCTAGGAACCTTCCACGGATCGTCAACTCCCGCTGACGTAACAGTGATTGAACCATCAGCAGTGCCAAACGATATTGCACCGCCAGTGCTATGTAGGAATGAGGGCTCCGTGGTCGGAGACGACAGTGACAGCGGTGGGGGCGGTGGTGCGGGGGATATCCCGTGTGAGATGTTCATTCCAGAGAACGATGATACGGGGTGAGCGCTGACGGGTGACCCCCAGCTCGACAGGCCACCAGAGAACGGCGGTGGTGCGAATGACGCGTCATCGTCATGCTTATTGAGAGTCTTCGTGAATGCAGGCCGATACGTTCCCTGCTGAGGTGTTGAATTCTCGTAGTCATACTCGGAATAATCATCGTGGTTGTCGGGTAACGAATGGACGCGTGATAGCTTGCCTGGACGGTCTTCTTTAAGTTCGGGCGCGGGTGTAAATTCATTGTCGTTTTTGCTATCATTCTGGGGTATCGGAGGGCTCGGAAGACTGTAGGGCGGTGCAGATTCTGACCGCGTCGTTGGAGGAAGAGAAGAGGCGGCAACGCCGGCCTCAACAGGCTTCGCCTTGAATTTGAGTTCCTCAGGGTCAGCTTCTCGTCCAAGCGTTTCCCGGATGGCTCTTAAATCAAACCCAGCCCGAGCTGGGAGGTTGGGAGTAGAATCTGCTTCGATACCCGATGGTGTGGATGCGCCCGACCCCAGTTCAGGCTCGCTAGACACAGAGCCTTGTTCAGACGTTCGAGGAGGCAACTCGTCATCGTCTACCGATCCCGATGTAGAGTATGGCGGCTTTTTTGTAGATGCCGATGGGGGACGGGAGACGTTCTGTGTCGGCTTTGACGACTTCTTGCGCGAAAACCATCCCTTCTTCTTCTGCGCTTCCCCCTCTCTAACAACTATGCGGTCTTCTTTGAAATCCGGCTCCTGTCAATACATTAATTATTACGCTGATCAGGATAACGCAAAACGCACCTCTGGCTCGTCGAAAAAGTCGGCCGAGACAGGAAAGCCCAGCTGATCCAGAATAAGAGGCATAAAAGCACGATAAGACATATGCCCCGAAATCTTATCCGTAACGTCTACGTTCTCAAGGCCTGGTACGTTGCTGATAGGTCTGAGACCCGCGACGGTCCCAACTCCACCACTCGTAGCGCGAAACAAGTAATTCAGTACCCAATCGTTACGTGCGTACGCGTTGACAAAACGACCCGAAACCACAGACCGTGCTTCACACCAGGACTGAGTCGAAGCAGTCAGCGTAGCGCCCAGCATAAACACATCCTGCACGATTCCAAACGCTTTGTGTTTGGCGAGTTCCAGCAACGCGTAAAAGATCACACGAGCGCCAAGGGAGAACCCGATGAGGGTGATAGGACGAACACCGAGATGTCGGTGAATCAGAACGTCCGCCAGCACGCGGCCAGCCCCACGAGCACGGTCAAGCGCGTTGTTCCAGGGGTTGTCGATGAGGTAACCCAATTTAGTCAAAACTGTTTTTATAACATCAGCGAATTTAGAATGACATATTTTTTTTGGCGGGTTCGTTGAAATTGGACTAACTGATTGGCCATTGGAGAGCGGTCATGAGAGCAGACATAACAGTTGCTTGCAGCACGGTAATTCCGATTTGGGATAAGACTTCTCCTGTAAGGATTTTCAAGGCGTCTCCTGTTTCTTGGATCATCTCCGGCTCCCAAAGTACACTGAAAACATCGCCTACTACAGGGTCCAAAACGCTGAAGGGAAGCCGTACATCATCTTGTCGGCCTGTCATAAACCTGGAAAAGTGGGAGTTAGTAAGCGTGATTGGATTGGGCGCCGCCAAACGTACCCAGGAACGGTAAGTATGCAACTTACCCGTCTGTTGTTGTGTAACGGTAAGATATCAAATGTACGGACAAGCCGTGTACGTTTGGCCATTCCGCGAGCCGCAATGCCAGACCCTGTCAAGACACCACCTGTGGTAATGACTGCTGTACCACCCACGCCCGCAAGAAAACCCGTCGTGCCGCTTATTCCGATGGTTGTTAGTGCCGCCCCAAGACCAGCCCCAATGACTGGCGCAAGAAGTCCTGCAGATAGCCCAATAACCAAACCACCACCTGCGAAGTAGTGAGTACAAGATATATGTGACAATCGATTTTCGTACGTACCCAGAGTGGCAAGCCCCAGCATCATGTAACGCCTCTTCTTCATAGCCTTCTGGTGTCCCTCGATTACATCCTGCTGCTCCATCTTTTCGACATCCTCCTGGATTTCTAATGCCTCTGTCACACGACTCTCAAACTTTACAACATCAAGCCATCCCAAACCCAATTTAAGAGCAACACCTTCAAGAAGAACCCTCGAGCGAGCATCATAGACACTGTCCGCAATAAGCACGAGGAAAAGGTCGCACAGCACCGTCCACCGTATATCAAGGGTGACGTTCTGATCGGCGGAAGACAACGACGTCGTAACACCGGGTATGGCAGATGTTGAGGTGTCTTCAAGGACCCTGACAGTAGTTTTATGTGTCGCCGGAGCACCGGGGACGTTGCTTTGAAGTTGCGGTTGCTGTGGTGAGCTAGTGGAAGGACCGGCTGGTTTCGGGCTGAAAGAGTTGGATTGTGGACTGCTGGGTTTGGGCGTATTTGGAAGAGAAGAATCTGTAGATAGTGGCTGGTCGACTAGTGTCTGGTCTGAGATAGACTCGACGTCATTGTTGTCCTCATGGGCCGCCTCTTCCGCCCGTCTTCGAGCCTCTGCAGGATCGTATTCGGGATTCGCAACGGTATGGGTTGTCATCAGGGCTGGTACAAGATCCATGGCCATGACGCCATGATCCGCCAGACTCTCAATCATCTTCTGCTCTGCACAGCAGTCCGGCATTAAGCAGATTGAGGTTGCCAGAAGTAAAAAAAAACTCACCTTGAGTCTCAAGTTCCATGTGATAATATAAACGACCCATTATCTTCATCGCCCATAGTTCCATATTACCAACAGCCGCTTTTAACTCTTTTCGTTTGGTAACCTTCAGGTTTTGGGACATTTCGCGGCTTGTGAGGGCGCAGAGTCCAACATAAGCAATGCGTTGTGCTTCTGTCAGTAGGTTTTTGGTTGCTTGCATCTGACTGAGAGGAGTCATGGCCTTGTCCTCGTCAAACAAGTACTTGGTCCGCAGATGGACTTCGTCAACGTCGTCCTCCTCATTCACCCGTAGTCGTGTATAGTCGCTCTCATTCTGGTCAACCTTAGACCGCCAATCATATCCATATTCGTCGACATCTAAAAGAGTTCCAGTCGCGTTCGCGGCGCTCGCACCCTTTGCTGATGGTTGATAATGATACTTCTTTTGATCTTCTTCGTCCAAACCGCTCAAGCTTGTATCTTCACGCACAATTGGCATATCTTGCCAGCCTTCATCATCATCGTCAAAGACATTAGGAGTAGGTGAGATGGGGGCTACTGGCATAGCTGCGGCAAGCAAAGCAATGGTGGTGATCCACCAAAGAGTGTCAAAAGCCTGATCAACACGACTTGCCGATAATAGTTCAGCCTCCCTGACAGCTGCTATTGAGAGCTAGAGCATATCTTCTCCTAACTGTTCTCTCTTCTGGGTAACATCATGCTACACTTCCAAATTTTTACAGAAAGGCTTCAGGAGAATCTTTTAAAACAGACAGCCATATCGATCTCGCGGAACTTGGAAGCTATCTGATAAATCTACATACGGAGAGACCTATCTGCTCTATCAAGCGTCAACCGGTTAGAACAACGATCTACGTGTGGAGCCCAGAGAAATATTACCAACTCCCAAACTGGCATGATTCCATGTTCTCCATGATTCAATCGCTCCAGTGGCCTTGTGCATCTTGCAAAAGTACACGTATATCGTCTTTGGGTATGTGCGATAAACCGAATGGAGGACCTCGAGTGCACAGCTGGATAGTAATCCTCATATGGTCATTATAACATCGACATCATGTTTTTTTCAGCACAAGATCGCTAAGCTTGTGTCCATTTCCTACTGCGCAACTGATGATATTCTGGTTGCTAGTCTATCATACGCAAGACCTTGACATCGAGATGGCTTCTCTTAGTACTCACACACTTGACTAGGTCTAGCGATCGGGCCGTTGGAGAAAAACTTGACAGCTCTTCTTGCTCTACATCAGTCATATGCCTAATCTTCCATGAACATGCGCTCCTGTATTTGGTGCATGTCTAGCTCTGAGGAATGGCTCGAAAACCTTCTGTTCCGTGTGTTTCTATTCATATAACATGAGCTCCATCGGCACTGTACATGTGATATCACCGATGCTCTGGTTAAATAGTCGTAGATATGTTGTCACTCGCTCGGTACCGTCAACAATGTCCTTTCTTTACTTCTTACGCCTGACCGTTGTATTTTCAACGTTACTTCACTACTCTCTCGCATTCCCGTATCAAAATCTTACAAAGAGGGATACAGTACGGGGCCCTGTCATCTCTAGTAATTTCCCAGATCCTTCGATCATCTGGGTCGAGTCAGAGCGTTCTTGGTTTGCCTTTGCGACTAATGGTGGAGGTGTTAACGTGCAGGTTGCTACAAGTCGAGACTTTATTAACTGGAGGGTAAGCATCGTCCTTTAATCTTGCGCGCCTACTCATGTCCTGTCCCAAGGTGATGGGACAGGATGCGCTTCCCAATGTAGGGACATGGGTCTTCTCACCCAACAAAGCAGTGTGGGCACCCATGGTTATTCGAGTCGTGCGTATCCATCCGTGTTTCAAAAAGGTTTGTTCTGATCAAGTCGATAGCCGAATGGCTCCTTCGTTCTTTACTACTCTGCGACATCAGCTCAAGATCCAACAGCCCACTGCGTCGGAGTTGCAACGTCTCGACAAGTCGCAGGTCCCTACACACCTCTTGCGAGCCCATTCGTCTGTCATCTTGATCTTGGAGGCTCGATCGACGCAGCTGGTCACCAACATCCAGACGGGAGTCTATGGGTTGTATACAAGATTGACGGGAACAATCGTGGTACCGGCGGTTCATGTAACAACGGCAACCCTCCCATCAAATCTACACCCATCATGCTCCAAAGGGTCGCAGCAGATGGCTTCACAAAGATCGGAAATGAAGTACAGATTCTTGACCGTGACAATGGAGACGGTCCGCTGGTAGAGGCTCCGAGCCTCATTCATGTTAATGGCGTGTGGTTCTTGTTCTTTAGCTCGGGGTGCTTCGCAGAGACAACATACGACTTGAGTTATGCTTTTGCTTCTTCCGTCACTGGCCCATACACAAAAGCCCGAGGTCCTGTTGCACCGCTACTCATAACTGGTACAGATGGGTTGAAGGCACCCGGAAGCGCTTGTGCGTCGAGCGATGGATCAATGATGGTGTTTCATGCATGGCTTGGTAATGACATCAACGGAGGACGAGGGATGTGGACGGCACGACCAACATTCTCTGGGACAACAGTTACTCTTTGATGTCGCTGCTGTGTCATTGACTGTATTTATTTCCAACCAGAAGACTCATCTGTAATATCATCGTAGTTCCCAATGTGACATTTGTGCGTAGTGACGGCGAAAGTTTAATTCGCGATCAATTGACGCTAGGATACCCAGGTGCTTTATCTAAAGCGGACGTAGAACTACGAAGAAGCGGACATTGTCCAGCGTCGGGACGTCATCAAATAGGTTATTTGTGGACAGCGCTAGCGGAAGTCATCTGAACTGATAGGCCCACATAAGTCTCCAACAAGCAGAGCTGTATGTTTCAATTCTAAACAAGTAACAGCGAGCTGAGCAGACGAGGAAAGGAGCCCGACGTAAACATTGCGTGCTTTATATCGGCCAGAAAGTTCATCGATTAGTAGACCCTGCACTTTTTTTTTTGGCAAGAAATGGTTAAGGCCTGAAACGAAGTTAGAGTGATACTCAAGAATCGAGAACGGTGTACGCACGATGGCTCTATGACGACTTCGTCTTTAGTCGCGTCTCTTCCCTTTCCTTGAACTTCTGCTGTGATTCCTGCTGTTTCAACGCAAACTTAATTTGCCGCTGCCGCTTCCTCCTGCCATTCCCTCGTTTCGGGCCATCGACTACTATTGGTTCAGTCATCTTCTTCTTCCGCCGAGCTGCCTGTTCCGATCTAGTTTTGTCACGCTTTTTGTCGCGCTTTCGGAGGGCCGTCATCATTGACGTTTTAAGAAGAGCCCCATAGGCTGCGTGGAATTTCTCAACCTGACCACCCTCGACCTGATCTTGTTACTCTCCGTGCAAAAAGAAGTGATGAGGAACCTACTCTAGTCGAAAATTCATTTTTGCCACCATCAGTTGCGCGTAACAGACAAGGATATTCTCGGACCTCGCTAGAGTCTACAGCCATAGCGGTTCCATCGTCGTAAGAAACTAAGGAAGACTGTTCAGAGCCTTTTATCTCGAGGAATTGGAGATCGCACTTACATCGTTTATGCGTGAGCCAGATTGTTCCCTTATCCTTAGATGAACTGAACAGCTCTGTCAGCCGCGATAAGAACTGAGTAAAATATTAGATCAAAAATAAGAGAACTTTGAATTATTAGCCTTACAGTTTCGTTGTCTACCAGCTCCATCGAGGATGGGGGAGACCAGTCAAGCGATGAATATCTCATTTTGGGCCACGTGCAATCATCCGATTGCCGATCGGCACCCGTAAGCAACCATTTTCCGAAATTGCTCATGAGCACGACACCATGAAAAGTCGATACGCAATAGACCCTCTAAAGATCTTTGACTTTAACTTTCATTTTCGAAGCAAAGAAGACTATGGCATATAAGACACCTCAAGGCGGGGCATCTCTTCTACTCGCATTTCGGCTGCAGGGAAATACGACACTTATATTGGGGTCTGGTTCATTGGCGGCATCCCGCGCTTATGCAGCATTAGAAGCAGATTCTACGGTGACTGTTCTTGCTACAGGAGGCTTGGAAGCTGCATGTAGCGAGATACAATGGAGGGCCGAGAAGGGACAACTTGCGTTCATCGACTGGGATACTTTACCTGGACCATCAGGGGGTACAGGGGATGGAAAACTCGTCGAGTCCCTGGATTCATACTTAAATTCAACTCACGGAATACGTCTCATTTGTATGACGGAGACTGTCTCCGGAGAAAATCGTGCTAGTCGGACATTCGCAGAGCAAGTTTATAACATTTGCAAGAACCGTAACATACCAGTCAACACTACGGACATGCCAGATCTCTGTGACTTTACATTTACGTCTTCCCACCGTTTCGAAGATACAAGCGGAAATGCAACACCGCTCCAGATAGGCGTCACCACGAACGGACAAGGGTGTCGTATGGCTGGACGACTCAAGGGGGACATTGTATCGCGGCTGTCAAAAGATGCCGGTGTGGCAGTGAAGACTGTTGGAAGGATGCGAAGCCTGGCCAAGGCCAGGGGAGGTTATAGAAAACCTGAAGTGCTCGGTGACGATGACGACGAACTGGAAGAGAATGGACCCGTGTTGACCCCGAACCGACCAGTCCCACCTCGCAATAACACTGAGGATACCGCTGAGAGCGCCAGGAGACGGATCAAATGGGTTGCCCAAGTAAGCGAGTACTGGCCGATCTCCAAACTCGCTCGTATGTCCGATGCAGACATTGAGGAGGTCCTCGACGGTGACAACACTGCACCGTCATATCCTATATCTCCAACCACTGGTGCCATGTCCTCTATACATTCTCTCACCCCCACCCGACCTGGAAGGATTCTTCTTGTTGGGTCGGGACCCGGGCATCCGTCCCTTCTCACGCTGGCCACCCATACTGCGCTTACAAGAATGGCTGACCTGGTACTGTCCGATAAGCTGGTTCCGGACGCAGTTCTCGCTCTCGTTCCTAAGACAGTCCAAATCCGCATTGCAAGAAAATTCCCAGGAAACGCTGAAGGTGCACAGATGGAGATGATGGAGGCTGCTGTGGAAGCAGCTCAGCGCGGCCTAACAGTTGTTCGGGTTCGTACAGTTGCCACCCGATACCATCCTCTGCCTAACACGTGTCTTGCATTCTAGTTGAAACAAGGCGATCCGATCGTCTACGGTCGCGCAGGAGAAGAAGTCTTGTATTTCCGTGAACGCGGTTTTGAACCCACCGTCATCCCCGGCGTCAGTTCTGCGCTCTCCGGTCCGACTTTCGCCAACATCCCCGTTACCCAGCGAGGCGTTGCTGAGTCGTTCACAGTGTGCACCGGCGTAGGCAGAAACGGTAAAGACGTCCGACTTCCTGGATATGATCGCGCCAGGACGGTTATCATTTTGATGGGCGTTGCACGTCTTCCGCAAGTCATTAAAGCTTTGACCACGGAAATGCCAGATGAGCGCCGCGATGGCGCTGCCTATCCTCTCAAGACGCCAATCGCGATTATCGAGCGAGCTTCAATGCCCGATCAGCGAGTCGTATCATCCACGCTCAAGGACATCGTCCATGGGCTCGATAGTATTGGAGAGCAACGGCCGCCAGGGATGATTGTGATTGGATGGGCAGTGTTGGCTCTGTGGGGGAAGGGCGAGGTGGATGTTTTGGACGACGTCCGGGATTGTGCCGACGAACAGAGGGTTCAGCGCTGGCTAGCAAGCGATAATGGCTCTCCATGGAGAGTGCAAGTAGGGCTAGATGACGGATGGGAAACTTTTGAATAGTTCCGGGGTACGATATGTATCTTCAGCACAAGGGATTGTAGTTATCGTTGTAAGAATATAATCGGCTCTATAGTGTAGGTATATACGACGATAGGATTTTTGCGAGCGGGGGTTTCATCAGAAGCATATGACCTAACCGTGGTAGACAAGGAGAAACCGCCGCTCGCGACTCCAACTACATCTACGACATAGGCATTGGAAGCAATTCCCGATCTAGAATTCGATTGTATTTCAATTGAATAACGCTGGATTGAGAACGAATGAGAAACACAGGACCCACAGGGAATGTCAGTAGACACGAGATCTAACCAACCACTTCATACTCGCTCCTTGGAAGAGATTCTTTGGGATTGTTTATTTCCTCCAGCAGCCTTGTGAATTCGTCTGGGGAGGTGGCTGCCACGACATCTGCTAGCTGTAGTAAAGCTTGTGTCAGACTTTTAACCACCGAGTCAGCGGTTTCTAGTGGTTCCTGTCCTCTGCTATCAGCGATGGTCTGATGTACCCCGTTACAGGTCTCTTGCAATATTCTGAGTGCGTCATCCTTCAATGGGCCCGAAAGAATGGAGATGAGAGTAAAGAAGGTATCGGCCGTTTCCGGCGGGGTCTCCTCGAACAATATGCTGGACAATTCCCGAAAGTGGCGAAGCACAGAACTGAGATCTGAAGTTTGCACAGAAGAGAGTTCTAAGTCAACGCGCTGCACATGAGCGAGAGTTCTTAGCAGGAATGCTTGTCTGTGGAACTCGGCTCCCGCTACCAGCAGGCCATAGATTGTGAACAAAGTTGCTGATACTAGACCTCCTGAAGAAAAAGAGTTCGTATCTGAGTTAATTGTATCGAAGCACATCCACTAACCCAATATGAGACCCTTGAATTTCGACCGTCGAGTCCCATCTCGCCTATACCATAACTTGGACCACAATGTAGGACGAATTTGAAACCGGGAAGATATGGGGTAAACCGAAAACGTCCTGCCTCGGATTATGGTTCTAGATGCATCTTTATACAGTCGCCAGCGAGTAAATGAGCGGGAGACTGCCCACCAGGTCAGCATGCCTGTGCCAAGTGGTTCCGCGGACAGTAAGTGTTGTGTTTGTCTCTGTTGCTGTGTTTCCTGACTTGTACAGTACGCAAGTGTGCCAACTTTGGCAATCAATTACTCACGGCGGGCTGCTCGTGCATACGCCCTTCAAGCTTCAAGGACAATGCTGCGGTCTTGTTTCAGTATATGAGTATGACAGCGCTAGTGGTCCTCTAGTAAACCTCATTTATGATTGACTTCGCTGAAAGTAAGGACATCCAGCTATTTTTTCCTTGCTTCGTTCCT
>JABCKL010016839.1:0-25629 GCA_018851305.1 Calocybe cyanea | reverse complement strand
AGCCCATCCCTAGAGCATACCCTAGCCAAGTAGAGCAATTGACCCTAAGTCAACCCTAGCAGCCCTTATAACCCTAAGGACCAGGTTTAGAGCGTGCAGGAGAGGTCGAGGATGGTTAGCAGGTTGCTCCGGAGGTGCTCCTTTGTTCGTTCCGGAGTCTCTTGGACATACAACTCACGAATCCCCTTTTTTGCACTTTTAGCAGGGTAGGAAGTCTTCAGAAGCTGCCGGGATGGGTTAGGAAGGATCGGAGGACATGGAGAACGGTCAGTGGGACCCCCAAAACGTGCGTTTCATTTATTCTAACGTTTCATTCATTTTTTACTTACTAAAACTTGTCCGTTTTCGCTTTTTCGCACTATTCACAGGCTGAAACCGCCCCTATAACCTACACGACAGCCCAGGGAGGGCTCTGATCTACAGGGAGGCGCGCGTCCGCTCTTTTTTTGGGGAGGCAAGCCCACTAGCTCAGCGGACACACTCCACTCCACCTTCCAATGGACTTGCAGGCTGCCGCCACCTCGAACAAGCCCCAAAACACCAAAGCAATGACGGGGAAGGCAAGGTTCAACAGGGAAAGAGTTCCAAGGTGCATAGTTATGTCTTCCGTGACGTTTCCATGCATAGCTTATGTTTTAACCTTCCAATTTTACATTTTCCCCACAATTAGATGGCCGCCACCTCTGCCTCGTGTCCCCAGACATCCGAAACCACCACTGCCACGCCCAAGAGCGTTCAACGTAAGGCAAGCAAGGTCCGTGAGTATTTTCTGCGGCATCCAGTTCGAGGAACCCAACCTATCCGCTTCCATCAGCCCGGGAACGCTCGGATTACAGCGATCAACCAGGTAGCGCCCATCTCAATGGATGCAATAGCTTTGGTAAAGCTAACGAACTCTCTGCAGGCCCTCAACGCTGCCACTGCTGGGCCTTCCAATGTAAGTCTCGGCTGTCATTGCTCGACACCTCCCCCCAATCTCATCATCTTTTTTGTTCTTTCCAAGTCTTTCAAGTCTTCCAAGGTAGTTAGGGCGGCGGCGCTGGATGGTGGAGAGACGGATAGAGATGACTTGAACTATGCGCGCATGGCAGTAACTAACGTGCGTGCAGCTTTGACAAAGCTAACTTCTCTCTTGCCACTTGTTGTTCAGTTTAGTTAACAATCGGGAAAATGGTACACTTGGAGCTTTGATGTGATAAGTGTAAAAGAGAATCCCCGAGTCAATCAATGCTTATCGATAGGCTGTGTCTCGATTGACAATGACAAATTGCTGTGCAACTTGGGTCGTTCCCCGCAGTGGTTCAGGTGAACATCGATTATTTAACCGAGCAAAAACAAGGACTTTTGTAATGACGAAACTTCATACTTCAATCACGACGCATTTCGACTATTTCTTACTACTGCTTTCTCATGGAGTCATCGGCGTTTTTCTCCTCGAGTACCATGGACCTAGAGATAGTTGTATGATCACGAACCCCGAATTCCATCAAAGTTGATGCGCTCCAGCCTTTGGGAGTGCGCCGCAGCTCTTGCGAGCTACGTATCAATATAAGATTATAAGCTATTCCCGGCACCGCTATAAGCTAGAGAACGAGATTAGTTGGGATTTATATTCAGAGGGACGACGGGAGTACCAGGGTGCTGGTGACTACTGTAGCATTGCTCTTCAGCCCAATAGCAATAACACTGATCAGTGTGACCGCGGTCTGTAGAATGCCCGATTCTATCATGGTTCGTATGGTTCTCCTTGCAAGGGTTTCTCGACCAGAACTTGCCGGATTCCCATGGCTATCGATGGTGTCGTTCCGTAAAACATCGCGATCGAGACGCCACAAAGCAAAAATAATCATAGCTAAGAGCAATCGTAGTCAGATGATCACGTCGTCGCACCACACCCGTCACGGTAAGAAAGACTCGCCTGTAGCATAAAAATCTGTACCCAAACTCAAAGCTACTGCGCTCGTCGACAGATTTGTCGAACGAACGTTGGCACCCGGAGCATTAGGCGCCCAGAGACTTTGACCTTGAAAGACGAGCTGGGCGATAGTACAAGCAATCGTCGCGACCCAACACAAAAGAGGAAAGACGACAACAAAAGTGTTTCTGTTCCATATGATCCAGCATCGAAAGATCTTTTAGGGCAGCATGTGAAATTCAATTCACTCTCTGCAATTTAAAAAACGGCTGACCAGCACGATGCTGAACAAGATTAGTTGCAGATTCACGGTCAAAACCTATAGGAATTGTCAAAGAAAATTT
The DNA here is from genome assembly GCA_018851305.1 of Calocybe cyanea. Lineage (NCBI taxonomy): Eukaryota > Fungi > Basidiomycota > Agaricomycetes > Agaricales > Lyophyllaceae > Calocybe > Calocybe cyanea. Next base: position 23,370 of record JABCKL010016839.1, on the reverse strand, counting down.
TATGAAACGAACATCTACAAGCATACCTTGACAAGATTAACCCAATTAGGTTTGAGATGCGAAACGGCGGCGTCTGGGATGGGATGTTGAGTAAATGCCCTTAGCAAGCGATGCAGTCCAAGCGCGAGGTTAAGCGTGGCTGAGATGAAAAGAAGTAGAGTAACAGCGAGGACTACCATGCTGGAAAATTTTCGGCGATCGAAACGAGCGACCTTCAGGCACCAAAAAAAGGTTATTAGATATACTCCACAAAGAAGCGATTGAACGAAAATCGCCCACATTCTCAGGGGGAGCCATGAAAGAGAAGGCGAAGTCCGTAGCAAGACGATTTCGTACTTATAAGCCACTCAATGTCTTTGACAAGGCGTGACACTCTGATCAAATAAGAGCCGTTTTTCTCCACACGTGAGCTCCGTTTGACAGGTTCGTTGCCTCAGGTTGTTTAAAAATAGAGTCGTAGCGCGGACTATGATAGGAGTTATATTAGGCCAAAGCCAAATCAGAGGCTTGTCTCTATCTGAAACGCTGATCGTCAAAGGGGATTGAATGTAAAGTAACAGCGTGAGCAAGAGCAGCATGCTCACGAGCGAATTGTACCCAAATCAAGAGGCTCGCTCTAATCCCGAGATGTTCAGTAGGACAGATTTGAGGTTACAGCGTGGACCAGAAGTAACAGGCACCTGGGATGTCAAGCCCAAATCCGAGACCAACGTATGGCTGGGATAACAGGCTCATGGGAAGCTGAACCCAAATCCGAAACTCGAGCACACGAAGATTTTCGCTTACGCAAGACATTGGCGATGAAGCTTCAATGCAGAAGTCGCGGAAGTGATTGATTTACGGAGTGACCCAAGACCTCGACATTGACTCAATGTAAAAGGCGTAGAAATGATTGATTTATAGAGCGAAGAGCGATGCGCGAAGTCGGAGGCAGGAGTAGAATACGATGCCGTTGTTGTTGTGGATTGTCGTTGAATGTACACACGCACTACTAAAAGTCTAATATTAGCGGTTGTTGCCTTGGAAAACAGTCGTCAGACGAAGCAAAAATGATCTAGTCGTAACCGAACGCAACACCTCCCGTACTTAATACCTTGAACTCGATTCTGTTCTATCATCCGCTTCACGCTCAACGATAGGCGTTATTCTCGAGTCGAACACATATATGAGCCACGCTCCAAAGTGACTAGGATGCACGAAGCAGCCTGAGGAGACAAAGCAATTGACGACTGACAAGGTTTCACTGCCAGGTTTGATGTATACATCAACGTGGGCTCTGTCTATGTTTCAGTACTGACCCTTCTCACGTTATGTCCAGATCTACCATAGATCATCCCCTCCTGCAGCCAAACGACTGTCCGTACTGTATAGCATCCACGGAGGATGGCTAAATTTACCGTACAGATTGCGCAGATTGACTATCTAATGATAGCGAGACTTCGTCGCGAACACAGTGCCGGACGCTTGCTCCAACATGCCCATTCCTGTTGGAAGTTGTGGATTCAACGCCCTTGTTAGTTTAAGTGTTGCCAATCATGGACGCAAGACGGGATATTATACTACACAAAGGTTGTTGACGTCGACATGGTCCTCATTTCTTCTGACGGGAATTATATCCTTCTACCGTTATCATTTCATAGCTGTTTCTCCATCTCTTTTTAATTCTGATGAACGTTTGCATGCTTAGGTCACATTATAAGAAAGATTGATAAACTGAGATGAGGGAACGAGCAGCAATATGAATCTAGCGAACTGATAGCTGTTCTTTTCAGGTCATACAAGCGTCCAATCTGGGTCCTTGATATCACTCAATCAAATATCCGAAAATGATGAGCTGGAAGAACAGTCGTTCGTGTAGCAATGGAGCTTTCCGAGCTGCGGTACCCCATGCTTGCTACTGTTTTAGGGGTTCGAGCAGGCAAACTTCCTGCTCAAACATAAATGATGTACCTTGCGCGATTTCAATTTTACGAAAACGCTGACGCTCAAACCTTAGGGGTCGCAAAGTTTCTCAAGGGTCGCCAAAATCGAAACGTCAAGTATGGCTGCTTCTCGAGTAAAATTTTCAGGCGGCAAAGCCCCACACATCAAATACAAAAGCCGTACCTCACGACGCTTCGATTGTATGCTGTACGCCAATCCTCAAAATTTCAAGGGTCGAACGTATAGTGCAGCAAGAAAAATACACCACAATGATGGGAGCGGAATCGCCACGTACTGACTCTACTCTGTTCACTCCACTCTTGTCAAAGCGGGCGAGACGATGGAACCCCTGGACTACAAGTACCTAAACTTGGATTGGCAGAAAGTTAGCCCACGCCAACATCTGGAGTAAACGATCCAACTGTGCATCGAAATCCTGTCGTCGGCGAAGCATTGACCACTCATGAACGACGATGCGACCAGTCGGTTAGTTCTCGTGCGCTTTCTTGGCCACGGATTCCTCAAATCAGACTTAAAATTGCAGCGTTAGATTATTTTTCCATCGAGCAGTTCGGTCCCTTTGAAGGAGAATCAATTATTCTCTATTGCAACAACTTTCTTCTCCAAGAGCTTGTTAGATTGTGCTGACTTACGGGCATAATATTCCGTTCACTAGACCCTTTGAAAATGCCAGCAGTATGCAAGTCCCTCGTCAGCGATGAAAGTATAATTCCAGGAAGCGGGTTTTGGTATGAAGATAAACTGAAGCTCCCTGATGATTTTTGATAGACGGTTCGAATGAACTCTCGATTGGCATGCGTCGGGACATTGCTTAGATGGGTGAACAAACATCTGGTCTGTTACTATGCTCTTCCCACCCCTTCACCGGCACATCAGGCGTAACGTCGGATCTTTGTAAGTTCGTGGAAAGGCAGGTTATTAATATCTGTAAACTACTCTTGAGATCAGCGAGTCTGATGAGCAATCAGATCAAGTGCAGTCACTGGGAACACAATCGCCCGACGTCGGAACATTCTAAGGAAGTGGTACGTGTGAACGGTGCGAGGTTTGGACGGAAGAGCTTCCTAAAGTGCGAAGCATATCGGCTGTATGTCGGAATATCACCTCAAGACAAGGCAGTAGCGTGATCATGGGCAATAAATATATCTCAAGCCCGGATAGTGATTAGATGATATGGGTTTCTGAAAGGACAACCAATGATGGTCGAGCAGCTAGAGTGAATACCACATGCATAGGCGAAATTCCTTCCTGGAGATGTAAGGGGGTGGCAAAAGGATCTTCGCCCTTTGATCCCAGTGCCTGAACACCAAAGATTGAGCGATACGGTGTAGAGCGCACACATCCTGGTTCTGCAAGGGAAGAAAACGTAAATGAGGGGAAGGCACAGCTACGTCTTCGTCTTGGTCCTCGGTAGAAGGAGCATGTCCAATTCCCGAATGGGTGGTCGGACTTGAAGTAGGACCGCACAAAACATCGTTGACACGTAGCGCGAGGAGGTGCCACGTACGGTGACTCTTAATCTGGTTCTACCCTCCTCTTGATTCTTGCATCCCGATGGGCGCGATATTTGGTGGTTTCCCCCATTACAACTAATGTGTGATCTGCCACGGACAAGTTTGTAGCGACATTTCAGAAGAATCCGCGCGGGCGTCCTCCACAAAGCTTCCTCTCCCACATCAAGTCAAACACAATCAGTTATATATTTTCTCAGCACCGCGCCTATCTTTCGGTAGTGGGAAACTGCTGTTTACTAGGATCAGTTGCGTGTTTTGATACACTTCGAAAAATACTACAAATACATCACAAGGTTTTCCTGCAGTCAACGTGATGAAGACGGTGGTCCAATAGTTGGCCCTCGCGATTGGCGATTAACTTGCGCTGTCAACGATGACGCATCAGCAAGGCATGTCGAGACCGGGTTAGCCAAGTGCACATAAAGCCGCAGCTGCTTGGAGAAAACTCTATGGCAGTCGTTGACCAATGATCATAGATTCTGCGGAGGATACGCCCACCGTAAATTCTAGGGCATCAATATACTAACAAAACTTACCGTCTCGATGTGTCGTAAATTTTGAGGCGGCTTTGACGATTGGACTTTTCATCACGTATGATGATACAGCAACTGTTGTGAAATCGCTCAAGCCAGTACTCCTGGGGGCCATCCCCCTTCTTGCAGCCGAATCGAGCTGTAGCAGGTATCAGCAAGTTTGACAAGATTACAATCATTTCTCTTGACGAGAAAAACGGGTTATTAGAGGTTTGACGTCGCTCGACAAGAGATGAAGGGTACAAAAGAGGTGATTTCAAAGAAGTTTAATGCTTAGACCAAGCCGGATGATAACACGAGACAATTAGCATAAGGTTTTGAGAAACGGAGGGAGATGGGGCGTAAGAGGGACGAGCAAAAATCATGGTCTTGTGTGACGAGCCTAGGTTGCTTGCTCACCAAAACTATTATACTTCGGCCATGGATGCATCCGATAAAATCCTTTTCTTGTATGAACAGTATCACAGTTGAAGATATCCGTTGCGGTGCCATAGTCGTTACCATGAGAAGCTTTGCCGCATGCACTTGAGATCGCGATAGTCTTGTTCGGCACGTCTGAATAAACGATCTGGTGTTTAGCTCATCCCGGAATGCAGCGCCGTGTACACTCGGGTGGTCCATGCGTTATAAGAACGCTCTACAGAAGTCTATAGAACGACTTGCGCGGCGAGTGGACGAAGAGGTAAGAACTTGACCCATGATGTGCGCAGCAAGTCGAGCGGGGTCTCTGGCTGGAGATTGGTTTATAGGCTAGAGATATTGTGCACCCGAGGCACTAGTAACTAATGGGTTTACGAGCCCGAGCAGGTGAGGATTCTGAAAACATGCCAGCGGGGTGTTTCCGACCCAGCTTTATGCTCTGGATCTCGTCCAGAGGTACTCCTTCGAGTGCCAGATGAAGCTGCTGGTTATACGGCGTCGTGCAAGTTACATGTGATCGTATATCAAAAGTTATTCGGCTCCACATCCATCAGCGTGGTGGTGAACCTAAGGGGGAACCGGCAGGGGACTCAATAAAACGCCAAGCTTCTTGAACCTGCAGTTTGTCGTTGACTCAAAATCTCTAGCCACGCCGACCTCGCAAGTTTTCGAAGGTCTAGAGTTTAAACGTGTTTTTAGCTGAAGATTTTTTTTGAGAGAGAAGAAAATGTTTTTATGGGGCGACATGTCAAATGGGGCCATCATTGTACCATGTGAACGCTGATCACCTACCAAGTAAATTCAAAAATTGCGATAGAAAAGCTGTTTACATCGCTAGCAGTTGATCTCCATTGTATTTCTATCTGTATTATCCCCCAAATTCAATGCAGCGTGTCTGGTCAACATATCTCGACCACTGGAGAGGAGGTTCTTCAGGCAGTGTCACTCCTGTGCCTCATATGGTATGTCGCCGGTCATGAGAATTTTTCATATCGCAACCTGCCGCTTACTCTGATCGTCCTCCCTTCATAGATGGACTCCTCCCCGTAAGCTCGCATTCCTTCTATCATATCCATAGCTAACGAGTTAGCTCAAGGAAACCATCAAGACCGCCCTCTGCTTCATCTCACGCTCATTCAGCGTACTCTCATGCAGCCTCGACACGTCACATGCTGAGCGACTCCAATGGCGGCCCTCTCGATCCTCCTCATGTCCCTTTTCCTAATAGTGGGAGCCAGATCAGTCGGCAACCCAGCGACAATGGCAACATCTCTCTAACAGTCAACTACCTTCCGTCCAAATTCTCAGCATCCATGCTATCACCCGGCGGTAGTCTTACTAGAAGGCGTAAAGACACCGGAAACCCCCTTGACTCTCTCATGCCGAAGCGTGGCGGAGGCGTGGAGGCCTTTCGAAGCGGGGAGGCGAGAATGGCGGACCGGGATGACGATTATGACCCCTTGCAAAGCGGCTGGTTCGGTGGCAAAGAGGCTGGTTCCAAACGCCCCCGAAAGCTTCGATGGAACAGATTTAAATGGGTTCTCTTCTTTTCTAACATTTTGGTGAGCTTCGTCGATTTCCCGCTGTCGATTTCTTTTCTGATTCTGTACCTAGCTGACATGTTATTCACTGGTTTCCCTCGTTTTTTGTCTGCTGACTTGGTTCAACGTCTGGACGCATGCCGATATAGTCCGCGTTGGAAATCGTACAGAACTCATTGTATCCACACTCGCAGCCTCATTCGGCATCCTTACTTCCGTTGTAGGCTGGGCCGGTATCCTTCTCAACAATCGCAGCTTCCTCGCAACTTACACATTCTTCCTCTGGATTACATTTGCCTTTCTCGTTGTCCCCGGATATGTATCCTACCGCCGACAAGCCTTCAATCTCGAAGGCAAAATCAACGCTCAATGGTCGCGCTCGTTCAACGCCGGAGCCCGCGCGCGCATACAAACCCAGCTTGAATGCTGTGGATATTTTAGTCCATTTGTAGAAGCTACTGTCACGCAGACATGCTATGCTCGGAGCGTCCTTCCAGGCTGCAAAAAGCCGTACTTAGACTACGAACGCATGGTTCTCAGACGCTGGTTCAAGGTCGCTTTCACAATTGCCCCGATACATATACTCGTCATCCTCGCAGGTCTCTTATGCTCCAACCACGTCACATACCGCTTCGGCAAAGGCATGATGCCGAAAGCGTACCGCCTGAGTCTCAACAGCATGGCCGTCATCATGGACAATTATGCCAAGTTTGTTTCTGTTAAATTCGGTGCTTCGTTCGAGTCTCTGACTTTTTGGGTCTTGCATCTAGTCAACTAGCAGAGCAATACGGTAGTGATGTCGCTTCCGAGATTCTCTCAAAATCGCGGTCCAATCTACACCTTGACACCATGCAGACGATGCCCTATGCAAGCAACCAGAATACTGTTTATCACACCAAATATGATTCGCTCAGCAGCCGCGCACCGGACGGGGCTACTTAAAATATCACCCGAGCTTACCCTCTAGGCAAACTTATGCCATCGATATTTGGTAAAGCTGGTTGATTCGTTACGCTCTCACGCTCACGGAAATCATCTCGAGTACGGAATTCTTACGCTTGCGCTGTGTGGTATACAATCCTCCCCATCACTGACTGTATACATACTATCCTCCTGTTCACACTTTACATCCACACTCCTTACGATATCATATTTTAACAGCTCCATTTATTCCCGTCCTTTATACAGATACATATACCCATAGTTACTTTGTGCTCGGCCTATTATACCAAAGCCTCAAATGTACAAGAAACCAAAGTTTGGGTTGGTAATATTATGATGCATATCACATAGGATACTGGACATTTGTGTGTGTACCTCAAGACTTGGGCTTCACAATCGGCGGCGAAACCTAAAACGATATGGACTAGGGACAACCGAAGATAGAAAGATTACTTGGGGATAGCGAACACCATATATACGTACATGCCGGCTCCGGCGACATCTAAGTCTTTTTCTTCTTTGATTTGGCTGACGACGTAACTGGCGTTGACGGACGCGATTCTTTCTTCTCCAATTTCTGCACCTCCTCAAGGCCCCGTTTCTGTAGTCTATAAGCTTCGAGCAAAAGCAGTTCATAAAACGATTTACCTTGCTTTTCGATGTCCCCTTGGCCTTCGCCTCTTCCTGCTGCTTAGCCTCGGCCTCCTTCTCAATCATGGTCAACAGTGTGTTGCATCTCCGCTGGAGTTCCTGCGGCGACCGACTCTTGAAGAACCAGTCAAAGCGAAAGACAGGGAACTCCGAGATGTCCTTTTTGATACGCTCATACACGTCGTCGGCTTGCATCCCATAGTGGAACAAACGGCAAAGGAGATATCTGTCCTCTTCTTCACTGTAGACCTTGCCTTTTGTCGTAGGGTAGTTGAGCTCGAGTTCTTGCATCGGGTATCGTACAGATGCAATCTTTTTCGCAAGCAGGTACTCAAGGTTATCCCGCTTATTCCGTTTGGCCTCTCCCTCTGCTATACGTACCTCGATCCGGGGAGCCTCTGACAGGTCAAAAAATCGTCAGGTTGGCAGAGGTAAATAAGCCAGTGGGACGAACCAGACAGGGTTTTCCACTTCTTCTCAAACGTCCGGTAATACTTCTCAACGTCTTCGGCAGTCTTTTCTTGTATTTCGGCAGCATATGTCTCTGGGGATTCTCCCCTGTCAATCACGTCAGCCTCTTAGATGGGTATGAGTAGATATGAGATACTGACCACCCATAAGCTTCCAAGCCTTTGACGAACTGTTGAAAATCGCGACGGCTCCAGTCTGGAAATCCTTCCTCAATAAATGCATCCTTTTGAATCATCTCGTCCTCGTCAAGCGGCTCCGCTAGGAAAGTGTCAGCGTGATGGAAAGGTCACAGCTACTTGACGCTTGCTGACCACTGTCAATAAATTCCTGGGCTAGCTGTCGTTCGGCTTCCAACTTTTCGGGTGTATCCTCGGGGCCAGCGGGTTCTCGTAACGTAGCCGTAATACCGTTGAGCCTCTATGATACATACACACATGAATAAGAATATAAATTTGACAATATGAGTATGCCTACTTTATGCACCGCAAGCTCTCGTTCTTGGAGGTCTGCCAACCCTGGTGGAAAGAACTGGAAATCTTGGCTACATTGGGGATTAGCGGTTTAGCGGTTTACAAAGAGGGGAGCAGGAAAACATTTCGCACATAGATATCTGTTTTGGGGCTCTTGGGACTTTAGCTGCCTTTTCGGGTTTAGATGGTCCGGCACGGAGGGTATCTTTGAAGTAGTTATCGACAGAGTAATTTGATTTGCGCTCCCGCTTGGAAAGCGAGAGAAGATTGAAGTTGAGTGCTTTTTTCTGACGGGAAAAGAATAAGACATTCAGCTGATGAAATATCGATTGATACGTGCCCCGGGACGGAAGTCTTCGCCTTCCCATTGCTGCACTGATGCCTCAGACTTGAAGTTGCTAAGGTCTTCAAAGTTGAGCCCTTCGTACTTGTTGTTCAGCTCGGACGTCCGTTCTTCTCCTCTTTGGATAATGGCCTCTATGTCGTCGTTGACCAGAAGACTATAATAGTCAGCACACAGATATGAGGGGCAAACTTGCATACTTCTCTGCCGAATTGATGATCTTGTCAGCGCCATGGGTGATCATTTCTAAAAGCTCCTCCTTATTTGCCGCAGCTGCTTACGTGTCAATCAACTTCCCTCCGAGCCAGCAAGACACGCTTACTCTTTACTTGCTGTGTTCGCCCTTGTTGAATGACCAGCTGGTCAAGCCTTAGTTTTTGTGCGGCCCGCTCCAACATACGCTCCTCCACGCTACCCTCCGTAATGAAGCGAAACACGTATACTTGCTTCGTCTGACCGATCCGATGCGCACGATCCATGGCCTGAAGGTCGGCTTGAGGGTTCCTACAAGTGAATATTCGGACGCCAGTGATAGATAAAACAGAGCTGCAACGAACCAGTCACTATCATACAAAACAACAATATCCGCTGTAGTCAAGTTGATTCCAAGACCGCCCGCCCTCGTAGTCAGAAGAAATATAAACTTCTCGCTGTCGGGCTTGTTGTATTCATCGATAGCTATAATGCGATCATCGTGAGCCGTACCACCATCGATACGGCAATATTCTGATGGGCACGATTGATCACTGCCGTACACAAAAGAAACAGAAACAAACGCACTATATTGACGGAAGAGGCAGTAATCTTCTAAAATATCAAGTACTCGGCTCATTTGACTGAAAATGAGCACGCGAGATCCCTTGGCCTTCATGGTCTTGAGCAGTTTGTCGAGGATCACCATCTTTCCAGAATTTTGAATCAGATGCTCATCAGTAGTGTACGGCGGGCCGGGTTCGGCGCCATCAAAAAGATAGGGATGACATGTTACTTTGCGTAGCTTCGAAAAGTAAGTATAAGGTTGCGTTACAGAGGTTGAACGTATCTACCTGCATGACCATGTTCATCAAACGGGTCTTGCCTTCTTTTTTCCCCGTTAGGCCTAGCAGGTAGATGTGAGATGAGCCGGACAAGAGATGGTGTTGGGACATACCATTTACAGCGTCGATATCTTTCTCCAATACAGAACGATACCATTTACGCTGCATTTCAGTCAGGCCGACATAAATGTTAATTTCCTTTTCTACGAGCGCGTTAGCGGACACCTGCGTCGTAGACCGGGAAGCTCACTGGGCAGCAAATTTTTCTCGACGTCCGACTTGACCCTTCTCAACAAAAATGGCCGCAATATTTTGTGTAAGGCTTCTACAACCTTCTTGCTCTTCTCCGCTTCCTCTTCAGTTCCACTATCGTCTTTGTGAAGGAAGCTATCCAGATCCTTGTATTCCACGAATATCTCGGGGCAGATGAAGTTTAACAACGCGAAGAGCTCCTTGAGGTTGTTCTGAAGGGGTGTACCCGTAATGAGCAAACGGCCCCGGGACATAAACTCCCTAACAATTTGAGAGAGGATCGAATCGACGTTTTTGATGCGGTGAGCCTCGTCAATGACAATATATTCGAAGGAGAATTTTCGGAAAGTTGATTTTTCGATGAGGCACATCTCGTATGACGTTATACAAACTTCGAAATCTTGAGGTATTAGGCGGTTTGCAATAATTTCTGCACGTTCTTGAGGTGTGCCAGTAAGCACGACTACGTTAACATCAACAGTCCATTTTTCGAACTCGCGTTGCCAATTCTGTAGTGTAGATTTCGGGACAACAATCAGGTGCGGACCAGCAATATCGCGGTAATGTTTAAGATAGGATAAGAAAGAGATTGTCTGAAGTGTTTTTCCAAGGCCCTGGAGGGTGTGTCGGCCATAGCTATTATATGCAAATGGATGGAACGCACCATTTCGTCAGCCAGAATGCCATTTAGGCCGTTGTGGTGGAGCGAGACCATCCAGTTAAGGCCTTGTAGCTGGTATGCGCGCATTTGACCGTTGATGACTAGGGTATTCGTGAGCTGGAAAAAAGGAGCGACAAAGAGAAGAATGCTCACAGCTGGGAGACTCCTCAAACACGTAAGGTTGGTCATTGCCATCCACGGCTAACTCTCCGTCTTTCAGCATCTCCTCGTCTTCCTCTTTCTCAGATTTACGATGTCGAGCAACGGTGTCACTGGAAGAACTTCATATAAAGATAGCTAGGTGTAGAGTGTGTTTACATACGTTGCCTTCTTTCGTCCACGTCCTTTCGGCTTCGGCTGGGCGTCCATCAATGCAGCATATTCCGGATCGCGGGCGCGCTGTTTTTATCATGAGATGCGGTGGGATTCAGTGCAGCCTCAGCCATACCTTGATATCCACAAAATGCTTGAATAGTTCCGTTTGCCCTAAAAGGTAGGAATAACGCTTGACAGCATCCGCCATCTGGGACTAATGAGCCATGTTCAACGCCTCGAGAAAAATGCCAAGCTACCTTGGCTTTGCTCATTTCATGGCGTTGAGCCTGAAGCTTACCCTCCGCCGCCTTGCGTTTCTGTTTCTGTTTCTTTCTCTCCTCCGTCGCCTTGAGCTTAGCCGCCGCTTTGTCCTATTTGTCGTTGTTCAATGTTAAAGAAGCTTGAGGATAAACGCAACGCACAGGCTTCTCCTCGGATTCACTAACGAGCTCGTCCTCATCCATTGCATCATCGTCGAATTCGCTCTCGCCATCTGCGCCTTGGCTTGGCTACGATTTGAAGGGTTTACAACCTCTTTGGCGAATGAACTGGCTCACGTACTTGTCGAGAGACGATATTGCTTGGCACAACATCACTAAGTATGTCCTCGTCCATGGGCTCTGCAACTGTGAATGTCTGATGCATACATTAGTTGTAATCGATTTATGACAAATTTCGCGTACACTCATCGTAGTCGATGGCTGCAAGGATTACTGTGACGTGACCTGTGACCACACGCGACACCGCCGCTGTCAGTGCTGTGCCGTCGATCCCGCTCCGGCACTCAGAACTCTCATTGCACCTCATTGATTCTTCGGCACCGCACACGTCTGAATACACAATTCAAAGAGATCACAGCAAATACAACATTCCCGAACGTGTACCTACTATGTTAAGCGTGAAGCTTTGAAGAATCATAGTATTACGGAAATACCCGCGCAGATTACGCTTTATCTTACCTCCGTCTCTGTGGATTTTGAACGGGAGCCATAAGCGCACGCATACAAGATCCAGAATGCTGCGCCAATGCACCGGATATTGCAGGGTCACGGCCGAATAGCTCGCCTATCGAACCCGCTCATTAACAGGATGATCGATACCTGTACTCAGGCCTCAGGGTTCAAAAGACGCAGCCAGCTTCAACTTATTTCTCTGGTCCCGACTGCAGATAAAACTTCCCGTCCTTATAATTTTTTTTTCTGCCTCCATGGTTGATATTCAGCGGACCTTCGGTGCTTTGCTTATCGGCGGCATCATTGCAGCTGTGTGCGTATTTTCTGCCTCATACAGAACAGACCTCATCGATCCAACAGCTTCTCCGGCGTTGTGACTGTTCAAACGTTCGTTTATTTCAAGCACTACCCGTTGGACCTAAGTGGCCTCAAAGCCTTGGTTCGTCCTTCTCCCTCTGATAGTTGAGAAGAATTTCATTAGAAGCTTAAATTACATTGGCTAGGTAACGGCGGTCTGGTGGCTAAATTATTTCTCTTTATATAAATTTCCATTCATCGTCAAAAAGGTTACTTGATACCTGTCATACTGTCTTCGTGACCATGGCTCTATGGGACCACCTCATCGAGCACTTCGGAGAAGCATCGAGGATCGACTTCGTTCCCTGGTATGGCTGTCGTCATGTTGAGCGTACTTGATGACGAATGCATCTTTAACAGGAGCCTCGCGGTGCGCTTGTCCCTCTTGCTCAATTGACAAATTCCGTTGATGACTATATGCAGCTTACTATTGCGTTTACTGTATGTTTTCATACCATTCTCATCATTCGGGAAACTTGGGTTGATATATCTGGCTTAGGCAATACTCACATTTCTCGTTCACTGGTAAGCATGCGAGTAAATTAACCTCCGCTAGAAAAATATGACGTCCTCCAGGTTTTTTGTGCAAAGAATCTATAAACGTAACAATCCTACGTTTCTTCTGCGAACGACTCTCTAAGCACGATTCCTCATACAGTGAGCCATCGCAACCTTCTTTTAGTAGTACCTTTGGTATGTGTTTTATCCGCTTTCTATTTGTCAGTGCCTTCGAAGCTTATGTCTTTCCCGCTTTCCTAGGCTGTAATTGCTTGCTTGCGTTTATGTGAGGGCATTTTTTGGCTACCCAATCCCGTCACTTTCATTGACCCTCGCAGGTTTTGCCTGCCGTGAGTCTATGTTGTCTGCTAATTTAGGGCAGATTCACCTCTACATATCAATCACCAGTCACCACCGTCAAATTGTGAGCGTTAACCTGCTAGCACATGCCCACGTCTGATCAGTCACCTCAGGATCACTTTGAGAAGTCTAGAAGCCTTCGTCCAACGCTATGCTGTTTGTTATTTTTTTGGTTTTCTTTCGGGCGACTTACAGAGTCTACGGCACAAATCTCACAGTGGTCATTCACATCAGGCCTAGCGCTATCCAGCCTCCTTGATGTTCTCATAACCATGTTCTTGGGTTACTTCCTCGTGCTTGGCAGGAAGAAGAATGTTGACGCTGGGTGGGCACGCCATGTGACACCTTCATTAACAACCGAGTTTCAATGCTTGAATATAGTATCAACCACGTTTTGGACCGCCTTTTGCTCTACACATTTGAAAGTGGGTCGCTAACTTGGTAATTTCTGTTTCGACCTTTCGGGGCAAATAACTTACCTTTTTACCCACAGTGCTGCTGCGGTTATGTCCATGATATGCGTGCGTCTTGTCTCCTGAAGTTCAGACCTTTGTCTTTACGATATACTTAGTGGCTTACAATGCCAACTAACCTTATTTTCATGGGCCTTCACTTCGTTATAAGCAAATGTAAGTATTAAACTATCCAACGAAATGTGTCTGATCGTTGAACACGGGATTTTAGTCTACGCCAACTCCTTCTTAGCTACGTGAGTGAAAATAATGCCAGTTTCCGAACTCTAGCTAATGATCATCAAGGCTCAACACACGAAAAAACCTCAAGCAAGGCTACTTTTCGCAGCCGATCTCACAATCCGATTGTGGAGATCGTTCTCCTCTTAATACCGCAAGCTCCAGGAGTTTTTCTCTCTTGAGAAGCAAGAAGTTTGCAGTAAATTTTCCAACTCGTCGTCTTTGATACAAATCTCTAACTCGGGTGCAAAGCCACAGCGTCAAGGCGATCCCTCCAAAGTAGGCCACGTGAGTATTGTCTTCGGTATCTACATCAGTTCTCGGACAAATTCACCTTAGGTTCAAATTAGCGTAGAAGAAACAGTGTTATCCGTGGTCGACAATACATATGTGAACCCCGTCAGTCACAGAGAAACAGTGAGGGCATAAGTCGGCGCCCGTGATGCATTCAGGAAGGTGAACAATGGGAAGCAAAAACTACAATAGTCCAGCAGCATTATTACCTTACTACATCTTTTTTCATATGTCCCTCTCTTTACCCTATCCGAGATTATTTGGTTGACTGGTATATAAAGATTGCCGCAAGCGCGAAACAACGTGTGAGCTCCTCCAACTTCAGTCTAGTGGCTGAGTCTACGCTGCATAATATGCATGCCATCATATAGCCTGCGCAGCGCGAACTTTGCCCCCTTTCTACCCCATAAGATAAACACAACTCGTTACACCGACCCACCTCCCTCTGATGAATGTTTTTAAGATATAGAATCAGACACACGTTGTTGCCCCCGGTTTACCTGGCAATCAGGACTATACTCCACGGTTTGCTCCACGTTTACTTGCACCTGATAATATTGATGTTAAATTTTGTGCTAAGGAAAGGGGAAACTGTGCGTTACTTTTGTGGGAGACATATAAACATCCAAGGCGTCCCCTTCCTGTAAATACTGTTTAGGGCACCTCTATACGATAAAGATACCTAAACACGACTTACAGGGATGACGTTACTAGCCGTAAAAGTCGAACGCTGGCGAGGGAAATCCGAGGCTGAGAAAATTGGCACTACGTTGTTCATCCAGGGCCCACGGTGATTCTTCCGAATGCTTCGGAGTCCTTTTCTCGTATTGAGCGAAGCAAGTAGCGAGTTTGCATAAACTAGTGGTTTGGGTACACACCAAAGGTTAGGGATCAATCTCTGAACAAATATGCAAATCATACTTACGTTTGCCAATAACGAAATGTAGTCCAAGAAATATCAGATTTGTGGGCATTGTCAGCCACTGCAAACGTAACAAAATGTTGGACTGAGTATCCCAAAAGTGGATGAGAACCTACACAGATGAGACTGGCAATCGTCGCGAGGCTATAAGGCGGAATACAAGATTTAGTGGTTCAGGATCCGACAGCCCAGTCATCGAAATCACTAACCACGTCAGTGCACCGGTCTCCAAGGTATAAATTGTCAAGGTATCGATGAGCTGGATCATTCTGATTCTGCTTTTAACACTCTAACAGATGGTACGGCACAGCCACGAACATCGTTGAGTCTATTCGCCCACGCATTTCCCGTAGGAAATAACACATCCAGCCTGTAACCAGTACGTCCGTGCCAGCGGAGAGCGACAGCCCAGAGGTGAAAACCCACTAAAGCTGTATGTGAGTTGATGTGCTGTCGAATTATAGCAGAGAGTAACAGACCCCTGGGTATTTTAATGTAAATGCCGAGTATTTGTGAAGCAGAATCCTGGGTGATAGGTCTAGTCAAAGATGAAGATGTTGGAGCCACGTTGCTCACATCTCTACAGTGGAAACTGAGCCACCGCATTAGCATTTAATATGTGGGACGCGCTTGAATGGCTTACCGGTAGCCGCAACTACGACAAAAACAGCGTTAAAGGACCCTAATTAAACCAGAATTTCACACTCACAAAGCCTCAAGAATGCCAGCAGGAGCTTGACGCGTAATTAGAAAATGACATCCACGCTATATAAGTTGGCAGACGCACGATGGGCGCAGTAATAAACCAATTAAATTTGCTGGCTGTGGGAGGTCACTTTGAGGCATTATAAAAAGTGAAGAGAATGTTGACGGACACCGCAGGATCTTGTGGGCAAAGAAACTAGCACGAATCAAAGACTAGATACTGTTTGAAGCAACGCGCGCTTACCAGTGCACAAGGAAGGTTTGGATTGCCTGAGATCACAATAAGTTTTGAACTTTGAGTAGCGAGAATTGCTAGAACATACGGTAACTAGGACTGATAGCTACCGAATTTCCGTAAGATGACAAATATTGAACACGTAGGGACAACATACTGCAATGGACCTAGACGAGCATCAAGAATAAAATGGTTTCAGTCCGCAGATGTCACGTACCAAGGAATGTGATCTATGTGTTCTCTATCTCCATAGAACGTCAGGAAGTAGTGAACAAGTGAGACGTATAAGAACGCCGAGTGTAGGATGTCTAGAGTCCTGTGGAGCGCAGATGAATTCATGATTCGAGATAATCCCGGATGCATCATTGACTAACCACACGACGCAAGCCTACTCCAATGATCAATTACATATTCGGTCGTTGTATGAAGTACGTACCAAAATCTTGACGAGAAGAAGGTCATCCGGGTATAGCTTGAAGTATATGATACATTGAATAGCAACGATTCCGCTCAATCTAGAGGCTCTGCTTTGGAAAGGGCTTCCACGGAGAGCACCGACGACATACCCAAAGGCCACGGAAGCACCTATAAGTACAGCGCCGTAAGTTGAGGAGATGACAACTTCGGCCATGCTTCTGTTGACTGAGTCGAGGGAGATGGAGGAAGAGAGAAAAGAAAAGAAAGGAGGATGTAAATAGTGTAGGAAAAAGGAGCTCTATCGAGTAGATAAAATATTTCGTGTGACCATCTGCATAGATTGCAATATGATTTCCATCAAAAAACGCCGCTTAGAGTATGTGACCGTCGAGGATCGCACATGTCAATAGTCGTATTAGGTACAGCCTGGGCTTGGCCGCTCGCACACGGGAATAATCGGTCAGCTCCAACCAGTGACCATGGATGGTTTCCTTGCTACATGTATCAATTGTTGGAAATTTCCTCGTGGTAGTTTTCACGGTGGCGTCGACGAGCATATAAGAAAGGGGTTCCCTGCTTTGAGATAATGAGAAAGTTGAAATTTGTTTTGCTTATTGGCTGCGGGGCCCCGCGCCCGTCGCAGCAGGGAAGCCCAACAGTCTTTGTAGGTCGATGGCCCCGGAGACCATAGAAAACGTATGAGTTTGCTCTAGACGACAAGTCAATATCTTAACTCATGTTATATCTCGCTAATTCGGCCAAGACTGAGCTGTACAAGGAGAGTAATATATGGCTACGGTGCCGATAGATACTCAGGTAACTCGGTGCAGGGCCTGGTGTTTTTCCCACGGTAGAGGACTCCAGTTAGATTTTGATTATCACCAAACTATCGCGAAGAGCGGAGTTGAGGAGCCGTGCTGTTGACAAGTGCCCCCCAACTGCTGCTCTTGATACAATGTCTGCTCAAGTTAAAAACAAAGTCTGTCTAATGTAAGTACAGCTTAATCCAAAAATCCGTCCCAGCTGATCTGTGCTGGTAAATCAGCGTTCACGATGGTTGGGGTATCGCCCCTCAACCTAATCTAGAAGGCAATGCTATAGAGACTGGAGACACAACTAACATGGATAAGATAGCTAAAGATCATAGCTATCGTCAGCTGGCTGCTCATGGCACGGCGGTTGGTCTCAGCGAGGGACTTATGGGTAATTCGGAAGTTGGGCGCGTATATGATCTTAATATCTTGCTTGCACTTGATTGACTGACGTACGCTGATAGACACTTGAACATCGGCGCGGGTCGGGTCGTCTGGCAGGATATCGTACGAATCGATGTCTCTATCAAGAAACGACAGTTCCATAAAACAAAAGCCATTGTTGACAGCTGTCAGAGGGCAAAGAACGGGAACGGACGGTTACACCTACTGGGATTAGTGAGCCTTTAGCGATCTTTGCTTGAGACACTCTCATGTTACTCATAAGGTGTCCGATGGCGGCGTTCACTCACACATACATCATTTATACGCCCTTCTCGAAACAGCGAAAGAGATTGGCGTTCCTCATACCTATGTGCATTTCTTCGGCGATGGTCGTGATACTGCCCCTAGATCTGCTGCTGGGTATTGTCAGGACCTCCTCGACTTTATGAAGAAGGAGGACTACGGGGAGCTGGCGACTGTCGTGGGGCGGTACTACGCCATGGACAGGGATAAGCGGTGGGAAAGAGTTAAGATTGCTGTTGAAGGCCTCACAAAAGGTGAAGGAGAAGATGGGAAAGGCCGTGCAGGAGTTGTCGATGTCATTAAAGAAAACTACGACAAAGACGTGACGGATGAGTTTTTGAAACCCATCATCGTGAACGGTGACCCGGGGCGTATTAAAGGTGCTGTGCACGCTCTTCATCCAGTCATGCCCAACTAACCTTAATCAGACAACGATACCTTGTTCCTCTTCAATTATAGGTCGGATCGTATGAGAGAAATCGCTACCATACTTGGGCAGCTAGACAAACCGGTGGAAGTCAACGTCCCACAAAATCTTGTAAGTTCAGATGATTCGAGCTATCTCGCTTTCCGTTGATGGAATTTTAAGAACATTACTACTATGTCCCGCTACAATGTCGAGTTTCCATTTAAGGTCGCTTTTCCTCCCCAAGCCATGACTAACGTCCTGGCAGAGTGGCTGTCCAAACAGGGAGTGAAACAAGCGCACATTGCGGGTACGGTGAAAGCTTTGTCGCGGAGATTTAACTTCACTGAATCCCTGCATTAGAGACGGAAAAATATGCACACGTCACTTTCTTCTTCAATGGTGGTGTTGAGAAACAATTTGAAAATGAAGAGAGACACATGATACCATCTCCCAAAGTCGCCACCTACGACAAGCTGCCCAAGATGAGCGTTCATGGCGTTGCCGAAAAGGTCGCCGAAGTCCTACGTAAAGGCGAACATGAGTTCATCATGTGCAATTTCGCGCCCCCGGATATGGTGAGCTAATGGCGTCACGGCCCGCTTGGCGGTCTACTTATGTCTATCAGGTTGGACACACTGGCGTATACGAAGCAGCTGTTGAAGCCATATCTGAAACCGATGCAGCTGTCGGCACGATTTACAAGGCCGCTCAGGAGGCAGGGTACATTCTCCTAATCACCGCGGATCACGGGAACGCCGAACAGATGAAAAATCTCGAGACGGGCGCTCCGCATACCGCACACACGACCAACCCCGTTCCTTTCATCATGACAGGGGACACTAAGAAATATCAATTTGTGAAGGACGACGAGAAAAAAGACGGGGAGGAAGAGGTAGAAGAGGGTGCACTGTGTGACGTCGCTCCGACCATTATAGACTTACTGGTAAGTCATCTCATCTAAATCCCAACTCTGCTCTCACCTTCTCGTTTGACTAGGGACTACCTATTCCTGAGGGTAAGCACCGCCTACCTCAGATAACATATGTTGTTCTGATATTTCGTTCATCCAGAAATGACCGGACGATCTTTACTTGCCAAAGTCAAATAGCTTTTGTAAATGCGGACGAAAATAACGGACAAGCCGAGATGAATATAGACCAATAGATATACTTTCAACAGATACACTGTACGACCATCTCCAATTATTGAAGCTCTCCCAAAGCCACGCCCAGCAGCATGTGTCTACCCCTATGCTTGCGGCAGTGTACAACGACTTAAAATTCACGCTGTAGCTTGGAGTCTACCCACTTCGTGACGATTCGAATACCAACGCAAGGAGATCGTTAGGGCTTCCAGTTACGGACAGATCCGAACGCCTAAAGCTATTGAAGTTGGCGAATGCTGCATGTTTTTGCTGCTCAGCCTGACCACAGAGAAACAAGGAGCCCCGTACAGATATGTTGCCGCAGCTCGAGCGATCTACACGGCATGTCTGTACGACGTCAGCACAGTCGAAATACCAGGTCTGTCAAGGTGAAGCGAGGCGTCTTTCAAGCAAGGTGCCTGTACGGCTCCTGTAGTACTGCACTGCAGGTACAGTCATAAGACTAAGATATATGGTAACATAATATGTAAAAGGAAGTCGCGATCGCTTAACTCAGATGCTCATGTGATGATTTACTAGACACCATTCAGAGTCTAAACCTTAGTAGCGAAAGGCGGAAACTTGATTTCCAATATTTACATCTCTGGTAACTTACGCCATGAAATATATGACGAGGCTTTCCGTACTACGCCGTATCATTCCACTTGCGGAAGGAATCTCGCAACAGCCGTGTCAATGAGGAACATCCTCCTTTTGCTTAGGCTTAAAAACTCCTTAGAAGTGTGGGGTCTTGATGCACTGAGGCTTTTTTGAACCCTCTCTTAATGCATGTGTCCTGCTCAAAAAGCGGATCAAGCGGATCAAAACGGCCGATGAGGTACGGGAGTGGTACGGGCATTTCGTTTCGGCGGTTTACATTTGGTTCCATTTGGCAAGATGCAATCCCTATGTTCACTTCTGTCGTTTTGCCAAGTGCGGAGTATGTTCCTTGGCCTTCCATGCAGCTAGTACCTTATGAATAGTCTCCGTCTAAACTGACTACTCTCCATCGCCCTCCATGGATCCAGTCGATGTGCGCAGAACGTTTGGTGCTCTTCTGATCGGTGGACTTTTCGCAACAATGTTTGTCTTTATTCTATCTTGAACGGAGTCTTTCTCAATTTAGCCAACAGTCTCTCAGGGGCTGTTACTGTACAAGTACTTGTCTATTTCAAGTTGTTTCCTGGCGATGGTTCTTCGCTTAAAGCCTTGGTACATCTTGTGAAGTTCTCGTATCTGTTCTAGCTAACAATCAACCACTTACAGGTGCTTCTCACCTGGTATGTTTCTTTTTCCTCTCAAACATAGCCACAAGGATCTGAATGCCAACAGGGTATTTGATACCATCCACACTGGACTCATCTGGGCCGCCCTCTGGCAATATCTAATCGATTACTTTGGCCTCACGCACAAGATCGATTTCATTCCTTGGTGAATACTAACTAGCATGCTTTATCTCATTTCTATGCTGACCGTGTGTTCTATACTCAAGGAAAATTGCAGTCAGTAGAGTTCTATGTGCCTAGTAGCAGCTAAACGAAGTTTTGACAACTAAAGTAGCTGACCATTGCATTTACTGTACGCGCTTACCCTTGATCTGAGTGGTTCTAATTAACGTGGGAGCAGGCCATCCTAACATTCATAGTCCATTGGTAAGCTTCCAACATCCCCCGCAACTCTTCTTAACGTACTGCGGCTAGCTTTTTTGCCCACCGGATATTTATGTGTAAGCTACAGCCGGTCACGACTGAGCCTCTTGCTGATGTTCAACAAAATCAGTAAGCAGAAGGAACCGGGCCTTGACTATTCCTATTGTAAGTCACGGCTTTGTAATTCCCATGAACAAGCGTTGACCCTACTCTTCGATCAGATTTGCCTTGCTGTTCTTCGCTTAGGTATTTGAGTTTTATAAGTGTGCTCTCCGGCTAATATGAACATGATATACAGTTTCAGCGGGTGGTATGTATCCTTTGTGAAAATACGGACTATAACTAAGATCAGGACACTCTAGCCACAACCGCGCAAATGTAAGCTATACGCCATTTTTGTCTGGAACATCCTCACCAAAAAACTTTGACCAGGCTCCGTCTTCATTCCTTTGATGAATTTCTAAAACAGTTTCGTGTATGTTTCCACGCTTTTCTTGCCATCAAGCACCCTCCTTACGTTTTATTATTAACTTCTGTTTTGTCAGTGGCTTTTCACAGTCGGCTTGGCTCTTTCTTCTGGCATCGACATCTTGATTACAGGATCTTTGTTTCATCTTCTGCACAACAATCGTACAGCCAGGTGACCGTTAAATCCAACCAATACCGTGCCAATCTGATCTTTTTACTCAGCATGGGTATCGTAATTGATTTACTTATCCGATATGCTTTTGAAACGGGCTTCCTGACTTGGTGGGTTCATTCAAGTTCTTATTACTTGATGATGCTAGAAAGCACGTCTAGTGCCGGAACGGTCGTATCTATGATCTGCGTGAGTCACATTTTCTTGCCGATGAAGAGTTAGATCAAACGGACTATAGTACATAGTAATGAGCGACAATCTTATTTTCTTGGGGCTACATTTTGTGATATCAAAGCGTATGACTCCCCTCGCGAGGTTCCGCTACGTACTGACAATACACCTTTCAAGTCTATGCGAACTCATTTTTGGTAACGTGAGCACCGATTCTCCTCGTCTGTGATGTTTCACTTAGCTTTCTTGTTTCACAGTCTCAACGCACGTCAACAGCTCCGGCATGCCCGTACCCTGACATTGTCGGATCGCGAATACCCCGTTTTGCACCTTGATACTCGTCGGAAAACGAACCCCGCGCTGCCTTCCGTAAGAAATTTGATACCTTGTACGCTAAACCACTGACCTTAACCCCCATGTAAGTCCCCCGTTTCTACAAGGGATCAGCGAAACTCGAGGGGACCTCATAACAAGGTAAGTTCCAACAAATTTCACCTCAAGTGTTATCTCATTCTTGGAAAAGCTCGAGATTAAAGTTGAACAGAGTATAGAGTGTGACATGCAAAACCTTGCCCTACCATTAAGTAGCTCAAAGGTCACTTCGCACAATCCGTAGCTTGGGGGATAAACCACAGCTGGTATCAGGATCGACATAGCTGGGAGTTCGTTAGTAAATGTACATCTAAAAGTTCGGGAATTATGTAGAGCCTAAGATATATATCGTGATGACTAAGTCTAAAGGATCTATCTTGGTTCTGTTCGAAAGTCTTCATTAAACGTCCAATTAACACCAAAGCCTAGTGGACCATCAGGTAGTTAGAAGAGAGCTGTATGTGTATAACCCGTTCAGTACATGCACTATCTCGCCCCAGAATCTGAAAACCCTATGACCAAATCTGGGGCTCCTTTGGTACATCGTCGAATATGTTTTTCCGGTGGGCTTCTGTGGCGTAATGCGACCCGTCTTGCATAGTCCACTTAACCACAGTTCTTATGATATGATCAATATTCGCTTTCGAGTCATAAAATGCATTCTATGCACTCGTTCGTCGAGCGCTTCAAACGACAAGTCATGAGGGCGGTCGTTTTCCGAGGTAGTACTCTTGTGTCAATGGCCTTAATGACTCCGGAAAGCTCGATCCACATATGAAGTACGTTATGCTTACACTGTGAACTGATGGAAGGTGGAATTTATGACAGAGTTTCAGCTGCGGAGTAGTTGAAAAAGAGCGGAAATTTGACTATTATCTGCACGAATTTGTTGTGACTTGATGATTTCAATGGCAGAAATTTCACCAATTACCAATAATCTTTCTGACATTTCATGACTG
>JABCKL010016838.1:0-25877 GCA_018851305.1 Calocybe cyanea | reverse complement strand
TCGTGACTTCTGTAGTTTTGTTTGCTTGCTTGTACGGTTTCTTTTCTGGCGCATGTATGTAGCTCTCTTAACCGCTCCTTTGAAACGCCCTCTCGATGCTAAAAAAATCTTTTCTCATAGTTGTGTCGCTTGGAGGTCCGTGAGCATCCTCGTTGGCCCGTGGTCCCAACGAACAAGGGTTAGCGAACACACTGAACACCAGTTTTTACTGATGACGTCTATTTATCTTGGAATAAGAATTGGTCTTTCATTCACGTGTGCAGCTTTCGAAATTTTACTTGGAACCCCGATTAATGGCACCCTTCTCGGGTATACTACCTTCATATGGTGGAAGCCTGTGGTTTTCAGCGGGGTACGCAAAACTGTTTTGTGTCGCGTGTTCAAAGAAGCTGATTTTGATGCGATTCGAACAGATCGCGATGGCTCTGGGCACAATGAGATTATTAGAGGCACGGCAGATGTACGCCCGTGAGAGGAAGACGGAGCTTCTATGATTATACTAGATTCATTGTCGAAATTGTCGATAGCACTCCATCGCATACATTAGGGACTTTGGAACATACCTTTGAAAAATCATTGAGAACGATCTAATAACTAGCTGATGAGGCGAAAGTACTCCAGGTGACTCCAAACTATGTCTTGGTAAATATATAATGCCGGAGTTTGACCCTAAGCCAGCGATCAAGAGTTATGCTACATCAATGAATTCGTAATATCCAAACGCCAACTGAACACAACAGTTTAACATATTCTCGTGCGCAAACCGGAAACAGCGAGTATGGCAGGAGCGCAAAACATCCACGGTCTGAGTCAGACGGATTCTAGCTAATTTCATCCGCGGAGTCATTCTGCAACTGCTGATTGATACTGTATGGTGGTGACTTTAGTTCGGTTAACCTATCCCGTTCTTTCAGGGCCTCTACCGCTTCCTCCGCGCTTTCAATGATCTTGTGCAAAGCATCTAGGTGGGACTACTTGAGAAAAATCTCAGATTTAAACTCTTCTAAGCAGCTCACCTCCGATACTGATAGCCAGCAGGGCCTTTGATAGGACAAGTTAGCTCATGCTGGGATCGACCACAAGAGCAATGATTCTAACTCACATGCCGTGCGTCTGTGTCCCCAAGAATTTCCTTCTTGATCCTCTCACTCAATCTTTCTACACCCGCTACATCCTCCATCAGCTTCTTCAACCCGTCAGGAACCTCTTCCTTTCTGTGCTCAAGAGTCTCTGATTTGATGAGATATTTTGCATCTTCGCCAAATGTTTTGGCATGACGCAACACTTTCCCAGGAAGCGACTCAAGACGCTTTGTTGCTCGCTTATGCGATTCTGAAAGCGCCCTGTCAATATGTATCGGAGAATGAAGCGCGGTTTGCGAAATTGGGGAGTTCGGAGAAGACGGTACCGCCTGGACGTAGGTCGAGCCAGTGTCAGGACCGCGCACAGGGACAAATGTGTAAGCGGGCGATGTCGACGGGCCAACTATCATGCCAGCTCGAGCGCGTTCCTGGTATCGTTTGACAGCTGTGCTAACCTGGCCGGAGCGGAATATACTCTTATAGCGGGAAGAGTAGCGATCGGAGAGGGCTTTCCAAGAGAACGAGTGAGACTCAAAGAGGATGAGAGCTGAAAGCTTACTAGATATTAAGATAGTCATGGTTGCGACACCTAGTAGAGCCCAAAATACAAAGATGGACCGGCCAGCGGGTGTCACTGGGGTATAGTCGCCTGAATATCGGTGCAGTCAGTGAAAGGTCAATCAGGATGGCTAGGGGATCTATATACCATATCCTATAGTAGTAAATGAAATGAAGCCTTCAACAAGCGAGAAAAATCAGGTTAGCCACATGATAGAGCCCAAAACTCACAGAAATACAACGCGATGCCGAATGTCCACTTCTCAGTTGACATGAAAACGACACTCCCGATCATCCAAAACAGTAGGAAAACCACCCAGACCATTGCTAACCTCACGTAGAACGCCTTGAGTTCTTCGCGTTCCATAGAAGCGCGAAGAGAGTCATGATTCCCAGACACCATCCGCCGTAGCCCGTGTTCGTCTACTTCTAGATCCAGATCGACGCGAGCGATATCAACATCGAGCCTCTGTGTTTCCTCCTCTTCTTTTTGTTCCGATCGGTGTGCAAATGATGACGCGTCCATAACGAGAGCAAATCTTCCTAGCATTGCAATCATACGTCCCAGACGAGCATGCGTCAGAGGAACTCTCACTCCTTCTTGCTCTTCTTCTGCCTTCTCTGTATCCCTTGGGTTCTTAGGCGTTTCGCTGCCCGGAGGCCGCCAGCTTTCGTCCTGATCGCCATCCCGAGCCTGAAAATCTGGAGGTAGTAGCGTGTGTAGCGGGACGCCAGCCTCCATCGCCGCCGCTTCAAGCTGGGCCCATTTTAAACCCTCGAGATTGAGACGCATCCCATGTGGGTGCTCATACCCGTGCCCATGTCGTAAATCCTTCATCTTGTTTCCAACCCCCCGAAAAAGCTTCATCAACTCATGCCTGAGTTCCTGGTATCGAGAGCACCAACCCGACTTGAATTCTCTCTCTTCCGTACCGTCGGGTACCCAGATGGTCTTCCCAGCACGGCGTAATCTCCATTCAATAGCGTTCGTCCATCTCTGGCTTACGCGGCGCTCAAAATCATGTTGACGCCTACGTTGACGGATGTCACGGGCGCGCTGAATATAGCCTACTTCAAGGCCTTCGAGGACCGTCTCACGTGTGAGGCCGACGGTAAGAGCAAGTATGAGAATGCCAAAGACGGAAAAGATGCACGTGAATACGCGACTACCAGTAGAATCAGGAGTGATATCTCCAAAACCTTTGATTTGTAGCTCGATGAGATCAAAGTCAAAAAGAAAGCGAGGTAATATCTACCAATTGTCTCAATAGACACGACTGTGAAGTAAAGCGCATTAATGAAACTTTCGCCCATGAGGTAAGCTTGTACAAGTGCACCAAAGGCGATGTAGGTCAGAAGAGCCATGACACTAATGACGAGCGTGCGTTGTTTGCGTGTCAGCCCGCTACCTAGGTAGCAATGAGAGTTTTCATGAAGGAAGGACTGAGCTGGACGTACCGCTGCTCGAAAAGTTGGGTGTAAGGAAGAAATCTAAGATGAGGGTAACATTTGTCATAGATGACACAGAAGTAGAGCAGACGGTCATCCAAAAAGCTGGACCGTAGGTAAATCCGTCGTCAAAACGGTGTTCGACACCGAAGATGGTTACAGTAATTATATTAATGACATCTGCTAAAACATAAGTCAGGTACCCTTCTGTTGGAAATGACACGTACCATGAACTGTTAAAGACAGTATGCAAACGAAAGTCATGGTTTTGACTTTCATTTCCAAAAATCGTATTATAAGAGCCAGGTTCGCCAGAGCGGCGAAACCAATACTAAATCCAAGCCCGACGTCTAAGATTGTAGTATTCGGGCGGTCTTCCACAATGCTGCGATCTTCCGTACGGATATACCAGTGCTCTGTAATCCCCGGAATCTCGAGAAGAATAGAAAACGGTATGATGATGCCCGAGAGAATGGGCATGTACCTGTAGTGCGGAGCATACGACTCCAAATCACCTTGAGAGGTACGGGAATTCCACCAGTCTCTGAGACGAGTCCACCATGTGGAGGGAGACAGTGAACTCGTGCAGCGGACAGCGAAGTTGCCCTTAGGGGGAGCTTGAACACCTTGAGCTGGATTGGATACGTTGTTCTCAGAATGACGATGATCCGCCGCGAAATTATCGTCGGGGTCGTCTTCAATGATATCGTGTGTGAGGTCTTGAATGTCCCCCTCGATCGGATTTTCACGAATTCCATTTAGATTGGAATCTACAGCCTCGAGTTCGTCAGAGTCGACTTCTGGTCCTCTTTCAGGATCTGACTGAGAATCGCCACGGTTCTGAGCAAAGACAAATTGATAGAGGATGTTTGAGAGTAACAGCATTGAACGTGATGTAGGCCACGCTAGGACACCTGTATGATGGAAGGTGTTGAGGTGAGCCCCGAAGGCAGCTGAGTATCGGACATTGACGTGAGCAATGAGACCTTCAACGGAAGCAAGACAGGTGACGGGGTGACATACTAGCTAATAGATTAGATAAGATTTCATCCAGTGATACGGCCTGTCTCCCTCAATACTCGAAAATCTACCTATCAGTCTCTTGCCATGTCCTCAGCTCTGGAGCCGTATCAAGCAGATCTCATTGAGAAAGCCATGTCTGTAAAAGCTCTCAAATTCGGTTCTTTTACCCTCAAATCAGGCCGGTACAAACAAACACTACCCTTCTCTGTTCAACTAACTGACTGCTACCAAAGCATCTCTCCATACTTTTTCAACGCTGGTCTACTTTCTACCGGTCCTATTCTTGCTGCTCTTTCGGCCGCCTATGCAGCAACTATTGTGAAAACTCAGAACGCTGACATCGACCCTCTGCCAAAGTTCGACGTGCTATTTGGGCCAGCTTACAAGGGCATCCCATTTGCTGCGACTACCGCTCTCATGCTTCACACAGTACATGGAGTAGACGTAGGTTTTGCTTATGATCGCAAGGAAGTCAAGGATCATGGCGAAGGCGGCGTCATGGTGGGCGTGCCAATCGCCGGTAAGCGCGTCGTCGTGCTAGACGATGTTATGACAAGTGGGAAAGCTGTAAGAGGCGCGATTGAGACCGTCGCTCGAGCAGGTGGAGAAGTTGTCGGCGTAGTACAGGCACTCGATCGCGAAGAAGTTGGTCAAGATGGCATCAGCAGTACTGTAAAGGAAATTGAGGGCGTTGTGGGAGTTGGCCGTGTGAAGGCGATCTTGCGCCTAAAAGACTTACTCTTATGGTTAGAAGCACATGGTATGAGCGAAGAATTGGAGTCGATGAAGGTATACTGGGAAATGTATGGTCTCAAGTAGGGTTCACTCCATTTCAGCGCATTGTGGGCCAGACCGTCTTACAAAAATTCCGTCCCATCGGCAGGACTCAGGAGGATAAGGTTCTATAGCAGCCAGATGGATGTCTGTTTCCCCGTCCTCGTTCCAATGTGGAATACCATAAGATAACTTCAACTATAAACGACAATAAAAGAATTCAAAACCCGTTTCAATATGCGGCACCTACTAGCTACACCCACTGCATACTAAATGACCAGGTATGATGAGCAATTTGCGACGTACAAGCGAATAATCACGACAAACCTGTTGCTCCCCGAGGAAGAACATAGGCCTCGATTTTTTCAAAAACGTATCATCTCACAGCAACCATATTATCCCTCTCAGCCGCACTGACTGTATAAAAATGGTCCAAGGCAGATTGGCCAAAGAGACGATACTGCCGCAGATTTGTGTTAGGTGAACGTAGAATGCAATCCCTTCAGGTTTAAAGGCGGAATCGCCTTGCGGTGGGGTGGAAGATACGATGTAAATGTGGTCCAGCCAAGCGTCACTGTAAAGACGGTAAAGTGGCACGGTACCTTCGACTTGAGCGGCGAATGCGTAGGCTTCCACGCCGTCAGAGTAAAATCCTGCGCTGGCATCTATATTGGCCATCTCTTGAGCGCTAATGGTATTTATGGTCACCCATGGATAGGCTCCATGCCCTATAAATCGGAACAGAATCTGCTGGATTGCCGCAAATCAAAGTAGATGAGCTGTTTCGAGCCTAAAGTGTAGGTGAGGGCACATCTGGGGTCAAAACTGACGGAATAACGCAAGCAAAAGATTCAATCCTCAATCAAAAATGTACCACCACCACCACAATAATGTGATTTCAATCTTCGTTTCGACCACTTTTGTGGCTCTAGCATGGGTCGCGCATTTTGGCTTCTCAGAATTTGAACTGCTAGTCTGCTAAAATATCATGGATCAGATGTGGTTAAATACCCGACAAAGAACACCTGGCATGTCGTCTTGTGGCGCTTGTTCGCGCGGCAAACTATCAAATGTTTGACCCTCGTCGTACTGACTGTCCAATCAAAATTATGGCATCCAAGCTGTCAAAGTTGTATCTCTTCTGTCTCTTCGATTCCATCGAAGCAGTCTGTTAGATGTAAGAGCGTAGCACAAAGACGCCTGTGGCGGGTAAATATATGATTTACATGTTTTGTAAGTTCTCCGATATAACTTGGCCCTAAAGGACAAAGCTGTGCTCGTCGTATGCAAATGGATAGCACACACTGCTTCTTATGCAGAAAAAAAAAATACCTTGCTTTGACTTGTCTCAACTGAATGTTTCTTCTGATTCTCAGAGATTCATCGCGTGATCCTTACACGGCCGGCCAAATATGTGGGCTGCGACAGTGATGCTTGCTTCCATAATCATTCGTGACATGAAAAACGTGAAGATCACCGTAAAAAGAAGATAAAGGCGTCTACGAAAAAAATCCATGGAGTCGAGCCATTTGACAATTATACTCTGTTGGTAAGAGTAGGCGCTCAAACTGCAAAAGATAGACGTGTAAAGGCACATTTTTAGCTGTACTCGAGTTCCGAAAAACGAAATGTACAGCCAGCTTCATTGATGAGTTCGATTGGATGGGGGAAACTGTGGAAGTAGATGTGGGTGTCAAGACGGTAGATATAACGCTGCGCTGTAATATTTATTTGACAGACAATAGGTATGGAATGGGCAAGACAAGGGAGGAGCAAGACTGAAATAGGCCAACGTTGTATCTCTGAAACTTGCGCAAAGGAGCAATGCTGTGCCACACTGCTAGGCGTGGTCAAGCGTGCACGATCGCTTTTTACGAATAACATCGCACTGCCCCCAGTGGCTGGGTTTAATTAGGTGAGAGATCGGTTACATCAACTGTTTATCCTGCGCCTACCTAAACAGGTTTGCCCTTCCTACGAGGCGGTTGTTGCAGATTAAATCTATAGAAGGAAACCGACGTGAATAAAAAAGCATCTCGGGATTGAAGAACCTACCCGGAGAGTGGGGGCACTGGGAACTCGTGTGGTTGAGGGAATGGATCCACCTGAGGTGTTCCTTGGTCAAAAAGTAAGAGACATTGTAGGATCGTCATGAATTCCTGAATTTGCTGTTGCGTTGGAGGATAACCAACTTGCTGCAGCCGCGCAAGGCTTTCAAGGTACATTGGCCTTAGTAGTTGCGCTAGCTGGCAGCGCTGCAGCGCAACGTTGTACTGTGTCTCCTGCTCCGTGATAAGACGCTTACGATACTCTGAACGCAGTATCGCAAGCAGATTTGCTTTCTGCCGTTGCCGCTCTAGATTTTGCGCCGTCTGCTGCTGCGAAATTAAATGATGATACTCTGCGATGCCTTGCGATCCTTGCGATGACGGTTGAGGGAGAGCAATGACAAGTGCAAGAGAAAAGGCTGCAAGCAAAACGAGCCGAACGTGCATGCTTTGACAGAAAGACTATTGATGGTGATTTGGAGAGTGATCAAAGTGGAGAATTGTCTGTTAAAGATGATAGGGAAAGTCCTGCTTTCGATAGGGAAACCCGCGCTTGTACTCCTCCCTTTATACCCACAAATTGAAGCTGAACTGGAGCCCCAGTAGGTGCACGCTGATTGTTGTCGGTGATGGGCGGCTTATTGCAGTTTGATATATCACAGCCCCCGATGGACAAATATCGGTCTTTATTAACAGGAGTCCCAATCTAGAATACTGTAGTTTTATGCGTTTGCAGAATATAGTGCGCCAGAACAAGTGACAGTAAGACCACGAGGAACGACAGAAAACGTATTCAAGCGTCATATATGCAAGCCCATATATCGAAAGCCAACCATCAATGCTAGTATCTAGGAGTCAAAGCATCACGATCATGACCGCTCTGTTCCGAATCTTTCCAACAGAGTACAGTAGACAGACAAACTAGACAAGAGCAAAGACTACTTTGATTGACCAGGCATTATGACTAAGGGAACCTCGCAGCGAGATGAATTTGTTCCTCGTCAAGATGATCGCCTCCTCAGGTATGGCATTATTACTTCCTGCCCGTCTTCGAGTTTGATTCGGTAGCCATGTTTATTCCATTTGTTATAGAATTGGATAGCTGCCAGATAGGTGGGTGGATGTCAGCGGTTCTGTATGAGAAGAATGAAGGCACAGTCACGGTGAGGAGGTCAGAAATCATTAGATTACTGTATTATAAGCCGGAAAGAATGGATGACGTCATGATCAGTTTGGCCTATCGGACATCTCATCAGTCACTACAGTACTAATACTTGTTATCGGTAAACGGATTGCAAAGGGAAAGACACAATTGCAGACCAAGCCGTATTGTACTGAAACGAAACGGGAGTGTAGTAGAGTTAAACACCCCTTGGCTAAGCTCCTCTGCGTGCCAGAATGAACAGCATTAGCAACTCGCACATATGGTTTCAAAATTGTTGACCAGATCATCTATGTTTGAAGGCATGCGAAATTATCGTGGTCATAATCACGGTCAAAGAGTGCAAAGGATTACAAGGTGGGATCCAAACAGTTCATGATTGTAGTCATGGAAACAAGAATTTGAATGCCCGCGGGTTACTGGTGCGGGTAGTCTCAGTGTAATCTCGTTCCAATTCGTTGTGGAGCTTCGAATCCATTCCGGCGAGGTTGACTTGCGTTTTACACCAAATCTTGCCCGAATTTGCAATTTCCGCGGGTCGGAGGAAGTTCCGAGTGGATTCTTCACGAAACGAGTTGACGAACTGTTGACGACTCCAAGTTTCATCAAAATCTCGTTAGATCGATGATCGTAGTTAACGTTTCGAGTACAGTATTGACCGTCAAAGCGTCAACGACGTCGACAATGCGGCATCAGATTCCCGCAGCAACAATACTGGTCATCACCAGTTAAATTGCGCTTTTTTTACTCGTCACAATCTAGCCCTCTGATGTCTTTCACTCGACTCGCTAAACGTGTAGTTCTCGCCAACCGGGTCAAGAAACAATTTGACCCAAGCAATCGCTCACATCTTTCAACTACTCGAGGCTCTGACCAGCTTGTAACATCGCTACCCACTACTTTGACTGAACGAATTCCCCAGGAGCTCTACGAGCGTATTATCGACCATCTCTCTGAGGATGTGCCAGCCTTACTAGCATGCTGCGTGGTTTGTAGAGCTTGGGTCCCTGCCTGCAAATACCACTTGTTTGGCTCAAGGCTTATCATTCGCCCTCTTGAGCTCACAGGGACCACAGCTCGTGTCAACTGCGCAAAAGCTCTTAGTGAGTTTTACCTACGAGCAATGCAAATTCCATATATCTTTGCTTATATGCAGACGGAAAGCAAACCGTTCTATACGGCACAGATGATGGCATATATATGTCAAGCCCAGTATCGAGATCATCGCTAGTACCAGCGCTGTTCATTCCAGCCGTAACGCAAATCGACGTACTGGAACATTGTAACATCCTTATCATCCTTTCAGGTCCCTCCCACTCTTTTAAACACTGTTGTCTATGATTGACATATCGATAAATAACAGAACAGTACGTTTTTACTGCCCCCTTGGCAAGCTTGGATCATTTGGACCCGAAAACGTCCTCGGTATGCACACGTATCTCGTCGCACGCGACTTTTTTCAAGTTGGGGCATATCATGGGAAAGAATCTCCTTTGCGTTGTCAAAGCCGGGATGACAACGACAACTTGCAAACTGTTTGAGCCAATCTCATCTCACTCCACGAAATTACGGTTATACAAGGTATATATGCTTACCGGACCCAATATCTTGGCTTCATTTTTTATGACACTCTCCAGGAATTTTACATCAGCGAAAGAGTGGTCTCAGTAGATTTTTTAAGAACGAGAATAGTAGCGGGGACCAGCCATCATGACTTTGAAATCGTCGACGTTGAGACTTTGAATGCTCAACCTTTACTGGACCCATCCACTGTCTTACCCAAAGTCAAATCGAATAAATGCCTGGCAGTTTTGCGGATCGGTCATGAAGTCCTTCTCTGCTATAGTGGTACAGTGAACTTCATCTCCAAAATCATGAGATTCACATCCTACGTCATAGCCTTTGCTGCATATGTCGATACGCAAGGGAAGCTTATAAGGAGACCGCCAATTCGATGGCAAAGCGGCGACATCGGCGCAGTGGGTACGTGTTTCTCATTGTTTCATTACGCTATGCGGTATCGACCCTCTCTAGTGCTGCGAGAACCATATATGCTCGCATTTGGATCAGAACATATGGAGGTTTACCATATCTACACTGGCGCTTTACATCAGATTGTCAGGGTTGCAACAACCATTCTCAGCCTCTCACCAGGCTGCCCCATTGTTCAAACCCGGGACGGACGCATCATAGGATTACGATTTCTAGACTAGCAAATACATACTAAAGATCATAACATATCATGGCTATAGTGACTATCAAGAATAAGCTGCCAGCCTCATCAAAGTTGAATTTCGTTCGTTGTATGCGTTCGAAAGAAATAGAACGATGACTGCAACCAGCGCCAAGGCTAAACCATACGGCTGCAGAGGTGAGGTAGTGTACGCTAGGAGCACCTGCAGTAGGCAGCTGACCATACGAATGAAGGAAGCATTTTAGACAAATCTGTATGTACAATATATGCGCCCCTCCTCTGGCTCTACATACTCGGTCTTTGCGAACCCTAACCCCGCAATCTCCGATTCCCACTGTGGCTCTTCCCCAAACTCTCTCAGCAACATATCATAGCGGTAGAGGAGGGCAAAATTAGTCTTCAGGTACGCTCTTAGATTTGCAAAATTATGGTGCAGCTCTGGCATGTTTGTCTTTGGGTCCTTTGGCAGGCGATTCAGGAATGCGCGATGCGGAAGCTGTTGCGCTGGAAAATCCATATTCCAAGTTGAAGTGCAAATCATAGCAGAGTATTCTGACGACTCGAGATATTCTCCTCGCTGAAGCAAGTTTGCTGCGGCATAAAGGTTGAGCAGGACGTACGCGAGAAGTGCGGACTCCATGACGCGCACAAATCCGAAATGATGTCCCCAGCTGAGATGCATCAATCTAGAGACAGGGACTTGCGGGTGATGCGAAAGCATAAGAAGCGGCTTCATTTGGTTCTCGTTAATGAGAATCTTTACAACATCCGCCAGATCTCCGTCGCCCGTTGAATACGAGGGTCGGCTGGGGTCATACCGCTTAGCACGCTCGATCCAATATTCGATACGTTGATTTTTCTCATTAAGATATTCCGGATAGCGGTCACGAAGCGTGTCTGAAAATAGAGCACCATATGTCGGTGTATCAAAGGAGGTTTCATATTTTTTGCGTTCGGTTTCGGAAAATGCCACGATAGTCTTCTTGACGGCGCGTGCAAAGTGGTTGAGCGTTTGACCTTGCGTTGGAAGGCCACGGGAGAATAATCCCGTACGTCGCGGTGTAAAACGAGGATTGTCACGGCGAAAGTAGAAGTTCGAAGAGAGGGAGTTCCAAGGGATATTGTGTTCTTGATGCATTTGGAATATCTATTCTAATAGTGAGTCGTAGTTCTCTGGTTACTATCGCTAGGTATGCCGCTAAGCAGCACACTCACCAGTTTTGGGGGATATGATTCTTGTCTTCTTAAATCCGCTCAAGGTAGATATATACGCGGTGCACTCATCCAGAGTCAGATCTCGGACCCGCTGGTGGCCTGTCAATGTCATTTCCCATGTTGCCTCGGGAGCCGAGATACTTTTATGCCCAGACGGCCAGTGGAACGTTTGTGTGCATCCGCCTGACTACAATCTGTAATGTATACCTTAGATCTCGGAAGACAGTAAGCCAAATGTCACTCGAGCAGGCTTGAGATGACAATATCGAAAAAACTGAATACCAGAAGCTTTGGAAAGTACTTGAAAGCCACGGAAGTTCTTGTATTCCTAGCGAACACCTGCCAAAACTACATTATCGAAATGTAGGTAGATGCTGATAAAACTCCCGAGTAATCCATACCCCGAAAATTTATCATCTGGCCGTAGTAGCCAATCCCGAACGTCATCCCTCGACCATTCTTCCTATTGACACCGTCGAATTTAGATGACACCAATTGTGATCAGGGCCAAGACCGAAACGATCATGACTGCAGATGACGAGAAATAAGGTGCTCCGGCAGCGGCATTCTTATTGATGTGTGGTGGTACTGATGGCGCCGATGTAGGTGTCGTTGATGCAGGCACGTTGAAGATGGGTGGAGACGTTGCTGACGTCAGTGCAGTCGAGATAGGTATGCCGGTTGGAGTTGGCGCCATGACTGGAGTTGTAGGTACAGGCAATGTCCTGGTAGTTGCTGATACAACTTCCGGAACAACAGGGTTATCCCCAGCAGTTTGTATCAAACCAGGCGGAATACCACCATCTGAGAAAAGAAAGGGGTACGGTGTTAGAACAGAACTCGACAAGGCAGGCAGTTGGGTACTGACCAACAAAACTTGCGCTACAAGTATTTGCAGCATATTGACCGTAATTGGGAGAGAAAGTTCCCGGAATACTTTGATTAATCATTGTGTACATAGCCTTTACGCAGTCCGTGCACATGACTTTGGATGGGAGACCTTCTTTGAAAAGCTTGACGATAGCGTTGATGTTATCCTGCTGCAGATTCATTGTATTTGTCGCTGACTCGATATTACGAAGCGTTGCCGTCAGACAGTTGTATTGCCCACTAAAGCAGAGGTATTGAGTCTTAACGAATATACAACTTTGGATAGTAACGGCAAAATCGTACGCACTCTTTCAAGCACGCAACCTTGCGTAAAGTCCCATAATTCTTCCGGATCATGTCAAACGCCCACGAAGCAGAATCAAGGGCGAACTCTGCCGAGCACCCCTGATGTAATTGATCGGCGACGATATTGAGCACACTTTGGCTGCAAGCAGGCGCGCCGCACATGCTCGACAGCCACTCATCAAGATGAGTGATGATAGAGTCGTCCTGATTTCCGGCACCAACAAGGATGGGGAACAGCCTATCGGGTTTTAAGCAGGCACTGACTGCAGGTTGCAGCGTGAGGTCAGATAAAACCCTCAAACATCCGATCGAAAATCTACCGAGGTTGAGTCAGTTGCATAAAACGATCTGGTTTTGTGAGCGTACGAGTTTGCAGATACAAGGCCAGCCAGGGCGGTGATCGTGATAACGCGGAACATCATGTTATTCGAGCGACGACGACCGTTCAACGGTGCGGACGATGATGGATGAGATATCAAATCTGAAGAATCGGGGCATGTTCAAGGGGTCTTTATATACCCTCCACTAGTTGCCTCTAGTTGCCAAGGGGCCGAAGTCCAATGTTTTGTTTCAGAGCCAACATCAATCAATTTGCACAGCATCATCATATGAACTTGAAGCGGAGCAGAGCGGTATCGTGCTTGCTCAGCGTTTAGCCTAACGGTCAGTGGTTGTGCGACCGTCCTTTGCTAAAAAGCAACATCTTTCAGTCCGACAGAATAGCGAGGGATTCACTACGCGACCACGGCTGGGTGGGTTACGACCGCTGTCAAGAAAAAAGTGTCTTACGTAACCGCCCTCTGCGGCGAAACGCGGTTTATTTGTGCCAATGTGCATATGGTCGAACAGAAACATGGAATCACATTTTTACTTGTACATCTACAACAGTCTTCGCCTTTTTCTCGCTTAGCTTTTTGAATATTAACCGCAAGTTGCAAGCCAGTGCCTCGGAGGGTTTACGTTCTCTTGCCCCCCTTTCAACTGCTTACGGCTTGATTGCTATTTTGAGGGCACCCCTGCTGCTCATCTTGTCCAAGGCTTTCTGGTAGTCGTCGAGTTTGAAGACATCCGTCACCATACCCTTGGTTTTGATCTTGCCGCTATCGAGATACGCAACTGCGCGCGGGAAACAGAATGTCTGTGAAAACGATCCGATGATCTTTAGACGGGGGCGAGGCGTTAGTAAGGACTTTCGCTGGTTACGAAATATATCATATCAGACTCACTCTGATTTCGTCGCCGAAAATCTGGCATGAAAGAGTCAAATCTTATTTTTAGCCGACTTGTACGTCTGTTTACTCACCTTGGCGGGTGGCCAATGTACCAAAGCCTTATTCTCATACACACCATAAACCATCAAGGTTCCGCCACGTCTCACATAATTGATACTGTCATTTGCAAGTTTTTCCACCCCAGTTGCTTCGACCACAACATCAAATCCGTATGGATTATCCTCTTTCAGTTTCTTCCATTGTGCATCGGGGTTCGATCTGTCGAGTTCGATATACTCGTCACCCGCTTCAAGGTTCTTCGCAATGTCCATCTTGACACCCTTGTTTGCAGCTATGACGATACGCGACGCGCCGTTAAGCTTAAGAAGCTGCGCTAGCATGAGTCCCGTAGGTCCCGCGCCCAGCAGAAGGACTTCGACGCCAACAGGCGGGTTAAGCTTGTCGAGACCGTGGATAGCACAAGCTGCAGGTTCAAGAAGTGTAGCTTCTTCATCAGATAGATTGTGTATTTTGTACAATTTCTTCTGTTGGCTAACAGTGATTTGGGACGTGATTAGCCGGTGACGACTTCGACGACTACGATGAGGGACGTACTAGACGATGTACTCCGCAAACCCGCCGTCTTGCGTCACACCTCGCGAATTGAAGTTTTCGCAGAGCAGCGACTGGCCCCTACGGCAGTAGAAACAGTCATCGCACTAAAGTGTGCAGTGATCATATCGCTCTATTAGCGACTGGTAACTTTGCAGGATAGATGCTTACAGTGATCCCGACATCGGCGACACAGCGGTCGCCAATTGAAAATCCCTTGACATTCTTGCCCATTTTGACAATTGACCCTATGGATTCATGTCCTGGGATCAACTGGACAAGGGTGAGTCAGTGAGATAAGATTGCAAAGTAAGAGTGCGTACAGGAAATTTCGAAATAAATTCTCCCTGGAATGAAGATAATCAGCGAATGCATTGATTGGAAAACGAAATATTATTGACCTGATGAATATGCTGATCGGTTCCACAGACACCTAGATTGCGAATCCTGTCGACTATATGCGCAGAAGCAAAGCTTGTGCCACTTACCACAGCAGTGTACTAACAAGAATTCAGCATAGATGGTCTACATCGAGTGTTATGTGACTCACCTTTTAGGAGAACATCATCATCACCGACTTGCGGGATGGGAACCTGTTTGATTTCGAAATTTTCCGGCTGCACAACATAAGAGGCAAAGTTAGATTCGCTGGATCTGAACTTGACCTACAGCGTTGTACCAAAGGGCTTTCATGGTTTTTCCAGTAAGATCTGCCATAGCTACGTGGGAGAATTCTGTTTAGACTGAAGGATTGTAGTGGTGCTTGTCTAACAGATTGATACGAACTTGTATGCTCTTATGGGCGGGCCGTGGCGATGATATCACATGAAGATGTCAATCAACGGAGTTCGGTCCGCTGGTGAGCTTAAAAGAAAGCTCTCTGATTCTGAAAGATGCGGCTTGTAACATAGCTCTAAGCTTATTCTGGGCTTTAGGAAAGCAAATTAATTAATATCAAAATCCCTGCTGTTGATACGTAGGCAGAGGTAGGGCAAAATAAAATAAAAACTGCTGGAATACGACTTCTGCTTCATTAGCTTCAAAGTTAAAACACACCAGGACGCTTCTTACTTTTTTAACCCTTGAAAAATCGATTGTCTGCGGCTTGAATAACCAATCTCTGGGATTAAATTCAAAAAACCAGTGTACAGTATGGTGCACTCCGCACTGCACATTCGAACGATCAGATAAACTGAGCAGAATCACTAGAATGACGTTACGTCGTAGCTTTTTTGCATGCACTAATCAGGCTGAATCTCAGATCTCAAAGGTGTGAGCGTACCGGGTCACCTCATACTCGAAAATGTAGTCACATGTGTGGCGTTCACCATCGAGTAAGATACACTCATTAAAATCGTAATCTAACCTGGATACATTACCGGCGCAATACGATTACACTCGATCAAAAAATTTTGCACTTGCTGTGCTCCACTGCACGCTAGTGTCTTACACCCAAAATCGAACTCCCCACGAAGGCATCGAATAATGGTATCGTCCTTGTTCCGAAAATTTACGCACACACACACAACGCACGGATGCTCTATAAAAAAACCTGTCACAATTGAATTGATCTGCCAGGAAAAGTCAGACACTTTTGTCACTCCACATTCGAGATTGAAAGCTTCATAAATACCAATCTGTTGGCTGAAAATTACTGGTAACATACGATAACTTGAACGAGAGACCTAGCTTGTGCTGGGTAACGAACTTTGGGTTCAAGCTCTCAACTAAAAGCGAGAACTCAGGGCTTGGCATGGCTCTCCAAAGAGGGCACTGGTTGGCTTGTTTTGGATAACGCCTTATAAGTTATAACACCGCCTTACTTTGCTGCTTCTGTATAATGTAAACCAATTTTAATAAGCCGCATGAATCTTTCATCCATTCAGCAACGCTAGGCAGGCCAGTATTTAGGCGACTATGAATAGTGCCGAACGATCTAAATCGCTGCAAGGCATGTCTAAAACGATTGTCGGCACTCGTTGATTTGCTCATCGAAATACTTCAGGAACATAAGACGACACAGTTGTGAAATAAATCTGTAACATAGCGCCGTCCATAGACCTATTCGCACCCGCCTCCTTGCTAATTCACTGAATGACTCAGACGATAAGCGTTTCATTTGTACTAGGATAGAGAAGCGGCCTACCTGTCGATATCTCCGGAAGAATGTACCCTGCTATATTCTCAAAGACATACCCCCCGACGGCAATTGCCAGATCTTTCTCAGCCGCACTTGTGGTATAAAAGTGATCCAGAGTCGTTTGGCTGAAAAGACGATAGAGGGGGATGCTTCCGCAGACAGGTGTTGGGTAAACATAGCAAGCGATTCCTTCAAAATTGGAATTTCCATCGCTTTGTGGTGGCGTAGGAGAGATGTAGTATAGATGGTCCAGGTAACTTCGGATGAAGACACGGTAGAGGGGAACAGTCCCTTCTACCTGGGTTTTAAATACAAAGCCTGGGACGCCTTCAAAAATGCCAGTTCCAGCCCTAAGGCCCGCTGTTATCTCCTCGGCGCTCACTGTATACAAGTGATCGCCCCAAGACGGGATCCATTCCCTGTAGAACGGAACGGCAAGACTTGGATCGCCACAAGTCGTGATTGCAGAGGCGTTGCGGGCCTATGGCTTTGATAAGTACGTAGATTTCGAGGTCAACACGTTTTAAGCAACGTACCACTAAGTCTATGTCAGACGGAATGGAAGAGAGTACCCCTGCCAGAACGGCGAGAGTAGAACTAGCGAGAATCAGAAGGCTTTTAGAGGGGAACATTCTCTTGAAGTATCCTGTGGATGAATGAACAGGGTTCTTACGCTGTTAAATACCCACTAAGAGGGGGTCTTTGCTCACATTGATCCTTAGAAAGCGCTAATGTCATAATTGTATGGCCCTCATATCCCAGATTCCATTCCAAGTTTCAATATGTCATTGTTGTACACCTTCCATTCGATTTGATCGTATAGCTGATGTAGATTCACCATGCAAAGATGTCGATGGCTATATTGCTATATACATGGCGTTAGATTTCATTGCATATGGACCTACCGTATTGCAACGAAAGTGAGTAGCACGCATGCTGTGTGCTGTACGCGGATACACTTCAAGTTATAGGGAAAGCAATAAAAGGGCGATTGTGAGGTCCTAATCAAAGGCATGTACTTGGCATTTTTTTTGAGCCTTCGGTGCCCTGACGATGGATTCTATTGGAGGGAATTATTGTGGCATTAATGTGCCGAGCAGCCGCATCTTATCACACGTCAGTTGATGGTTCCGAGCGCTTGAGCACTGGCCTGATCCTCCAAGTCCTGTAAGTTTGCACCCGCATGAGTAATCAAAACCAAGGACCAAGGATGCCATCGCGGTTGAAAATTTTCTTTGATTAGTCTTGACAGCATGCTGTCTGTCCCAGATTTCTCCATGGTTAGCGAATGACACGTACAAATGCGCTTATGACATCCGGTTCACTTCTTTCACATGGCACGCTGTTCACGAGTTTATGTCAACATGAACATCCCGGAGACCTGTTTGTACGCATTAGCAACAGGCTAACATAGTTTGATAGAAGTCGTTTCTCTCATCTTTGAAATGCTCTTTGCTATGCATTCTACGTCTCTTTCCGGTATTTTCCTATTATTGGCTTTGCTAGTTATCTCCACCAAACAGGACGCCCTACCAATCTCCGACGAGCTCGTGTATGGGACTCCCGAATCCGTTGGCCTCCTCTCGGCACCTTTACTTGAACTCGAACATAATATTTCAGAATATCTCGTGCCCCGTAACTATGGCTCAGCAAGTAATCATCAGGTGCACCCGCTCTATCCTGGTGCCACCGTTCTGTGAGCATTCTTTTGAGACGATCATCAGCATTTTTAGTTTGCTCGATTCGACCGAAATTAGACTGGTTTTGTGATGCTGATAACTCGATCATCAGCGTTGGCCATAAGAATACCATCGTCTCTCATTTTGCCGTGGGTTATACACGGAAGTATGCCGACGTGAATGGAACGGAGCTTCCTCAGAATAAATGGATCCCAACAAGAAAGGATACGATATATGACAGTCAGCCGCGTCTCCTTTTGTTCATCTATCAGCGTATTTCTGATGTCACTGCGTGTGTGGCGGCGTAGTGGCGTCTCTAACGAAAATGTTCACAACGATTGCCGCGATGCAGCAACTTGATGCGGGTGGGATCGGGTTGAATAAAACGGTCGCAACGTATCTGCCTGAATTTTCTGGTATGCTATACTCTTCATTTTTTTCCTGATCATGCCAAAAGCATACACGCAGCGAATGGCACTGGCAAGGGCAACGTTACAATTTTACAACTTTTAACGCACACAAGTGGGTTCGACGCAGATCCTATTCCTGGACTTTGGATCGGGTGTGTGACCTGCCTTAACATCCGCGATCAGGCCGAAACGCTGATAAATAAGGTTCAGATGGAAAACTTACGAGGAGCGCAGGGCAGCGATTATCGCGTACCCGTTAAGAAATACACCAGGGGCAGTATATCTCTATTCTGATATCAGTTCAGTCCCCTTCTCTCCATTTCGCATTCTAAGCGAGCGTTTATCAACTATCCATAGATTTTATGGTCCTCCAGTTCGTGCTTGAACGAGTTACCGGTCTCGCACTCGATGTGCTCATTCGCGATCGATTTACTGGCCCATTGGGGATGCGTGATACATGGTTTAATAGAGGGAATAGCGGTTTAAATGCAGGCATCAAAAATCGAGTTGCTGTAACGGAATACCAGATCCAGGCACTAGGAAACGAAGAACCGCAAAGGGAGCAGCCCGTGTGGGGAACAGTAAGCGATTTCCCTCTGGTGATGATACTGGTATGGAGATAAGTTGGGATAGGTCCACGATGAGAACGCTTGGGGCTTGAATGGCGTTGCGGGACATGCAGGGATGTTTTCGACCGGCAAAGATCTTGCTGTATTTTGTCAGGTTGGCGATAAAGTCCAAGTTTACTTTCGCAAGTTCAATCTAATCTTTCTTTGTTAACTGGTCAGATGATCCTGAACAACGGAACCTACGGCGGTGTGCGAGTTCTGCAGCCGTCGACAGTAGATTTGATCTTTCGCGACTTTAACACGCGCTTCCCTGGCAACGCACATGGGCTGGGCTTCGAGCTGAACCAATTCTACTGGTCTGGACCGATGCAAAGTCTCCAGACAGCTGGTCACACGGGGTACACTGGAACGACAATGGTAATCGACAGACGTAAGCCGGTCCAAATTATGCAAACAAGGAATAGGAAGAATTAATAATCCCCACTAGCGAGTAAAACGTTTTTCCTGCTGCTTTCGCATCGTGTGCATCCCAGTCGAACCTGGTCGAACATCAATATTGTGAGAGAAATGGTGGGGAGATACACTGCACTATCTCTGGGGAGAAAAGTATGATCTGCAGGCTGTGTGGGTTGACTTGATGAATCATATTCCCCAATGATGATATCTCGGAGTGGATACCACAGTTTCGTTGAGGATTGGCGTGATTAACTGATTTCTCATCGCATATGATAGTAGTATGTCCGCTGCCTTTCACATGACAGTGTTCTTAGGATCAACACATGCTGGCTTTCCGTGAAACACAAGGAAACACAGCGCTCAGCGTCAATGGATGACCAGACCGTCGTGACATCACCGCCACTGATCTGATCAGGACCAAACTGAATGGCTTGCTACATTTGGCGCCCCAATTTTTCGGGGTTCACGTGACCGTTAAGCCATTCACCACAACGTTTTTGCATTGGGGAGACCACTGTCGGTCGATGCTATGGCAATTACAAAGGGCGGGTCTGGAATGCGAAGTCGAATCTCAAAAGAAGAGTTGGAGGACGATAAGCACGGTGTCGGGGGGCGAAATACAGCGACTTTGATTGAAAGCCGTGATGATTGGCACCCAAACCCCAAAGAAATTGCCCTCCTGAAAATTCGTTTATATAAAGGTCAGGGTAAACAAAAAAAAATTCCCCACCGGCCTCCCACACTCTCCCTTCTTCAAAGCAAGGTCCCCTCCTCACGAAACTTCTCCTTCATTCATGGACTTGAAGAAGAAGAACGCCCAGCTCGTCGGCGACGAAAAGCCTGCTGACGCTGATATCCCGGACAACTATGTCTCTCACACACTAAAGACCCAAAAACCCCTACCACCTGTCAAATGGGCAAATATCCTCAACGAAATTAACTGGCTTAGTTTCTCGATTCTTACACTAACGCCTATTATGGGTGTCATCGGTGCTTATTTCACGAAATTGCGATGGGAGACTTGCTTTTTTGCAATATTCTATTACTATTTTACGGGGCTTGGTATGTCTTCTAAATCACCCAACGTAGCATAGTGCAGTGTATACTAACTTGTATGCGCTCTATAATCTAGGTATTACTGCTGGGTACCATCGTCTTTGGGCACACCGCGCGTACAACGCGTCAAAGCCTCTTCAGTATTTCTATGCTGTTGCGGGTGCAGGCGCTGTTGAAGGCTCCGTCAAATGGTGGTCTAGAGGTCACCGCGCACACCACCGTTACACCGACACCGAGCTCGACCCATACAATGCTCCCAAGGGCTTTTGGCATTCTCACATTGGTTGGATGCTGGTCAAGCCTCGACGCAAACCTGGTGTTGCAGATGTTAGCGACCTCAGCAAGAATGAGGTTATTAGGTGGCAACACAGACATTACGTTAAGCTCCTACTGCTGATGGCTTTCATTGTTCCAACGATGATTCCTTGGTGGGGCTGGGGAGATGCAAGGGGTGGATTTGTTTATGCAGGAGTAATCAGGTTGTGCTTTGTTCACCACGTAAGGTTCTAACCAAGATGAAATGGTTATCAAACTGATGAGGACCTTGCGCAATTTATAGTCGACCTTTTGTGTTAACTCGCTCGCACACTGGCTTGGTGATACTCCCTTCGACGACAAACACACTCCCCGCGATCATCTTGTCACTGCACTTGTCACTATTGGTGAAGGATACCACAATTTCCACCACCAATTCCCTATGGACTACCGTTGCGCTATCAGATGGTACCAGTATGATCCTACTAAATGGTTCATCTGGACTATGCAAAAACTTGGTCTCGCTAGTCATCTGAAGGTAA
Source organism: Calocybe cyanea (assembly GCA_018851305.1). NCBI lineage: Eukaryota > Fungi > Basidiomycota > Agaricomycetes > Agaricales > Lyophyllaceae > Calocybe > Calocybe cyanea. Next base: position 4,266 of record JABCKL010016838.1, on the reverse strand, counting down.
GACCTCACCTTTACCAAGAACAATATTTGTGCTTATTCAAATCTGTCTCAGGTATTTCCGGATAATGAGGTGCGCAAAGGCGAGTTGACGATGAAGCTCAAAAAGCTCCGCCAAACGCAAGAAAAACTCGTTTGGCCGACTGACTCCAACGATCTACCTGTCATCGATTGGGATTCCTGTATGTTGCTTCAATCCGATATCATGCATTCTGTACTTACTCTCGCCGACAGTCCAGCAACAAGCTCAAACACGGCCTCTTGTTCTCATTTCTGGTTTCATCCATGATGTGACTGGTTTCATTGAAGAGCATCCAGGAGGCCCGCACCTTCTCATAAAGATGATCGGAAAAGACGCGACGACCGCATTCTTTGGGGGGGTGTACGATCATTCAAACGCTGCTCACAATGTGAGTGGTCTCAGTCTCTTTTTGCTGAAATTCTTACTAACTATCTGTTTGCCAGCTTCTAGCAATGAAACGCGTAGGAATCCTATCCGGTGGCCACCCACACGGACTGCAGGACAAAGCCATTCCGCCGAGTCAAAGATTGAGGATTGCGCATTATAACGAACTAAGCTCACCTTATGGGAGTAGCACGGCTTATTCAGACGGTGAAGGTATGGGGTATTGAGGTCCTTTTCTTGGCGCTTACTCTCGCTACCGGTACACTGCCATTCATATCCTTTCCTTCTCGAAACATTCAATACACACATACGCTCGATCAAACTTAAGCACGATATAACGCCTTTATCACCACATACATAACCTTAGACAAAGCAATGTTCCGAAATAATGAAGAGAGTGCGTAACACATCTGCGTGCACTTTTTGAGTTGTGTTCCGCCGTGTTTGATCCGCTCGGCGCCACTTACGAACATAAGGACGTTGGGCTCCTATCGTGACCAACAACACTCATCGGGGTTGCGGTCACCAGAAATACCAACGACCTAGATCTGGTGTGTATTCTATCTGTTCCTCTTTACCTTTGTCGTGGCAGGGCGAATTGATGCCACAAGTTCAGATGTCCAAAAACCCCATCCGAAGCTGGCAATTCATACTAACTCAAGTTTTCTGATGGCCCCAAGATGTCAATGTCGTTTCGCCTATTCAAATTTATGGCCTTTTTCGACGCAGCTTGGCTGTTAAGGTATGGAGGCCGTTGATATGGTAAGGCTGCAGACCATCTTTCGTGACCACTATAGACGACAGCACAAAGTGAGGCCTCTAAAGCAAGATGAACGACCTGCTGGATCTCACAGCTCCGCGGCGTTGGACAGGGCTAATTGGCGAGTATATCGAGAAATCGAATCTTTGATGTATATCCATGTATAGATTTCTATTCCCTCGTAGTTAGGCAGAGCATAATCTGTCAAGCCGTCAACCCAATAGAAAACTCGCTAGCGCTACTATTGCTGTCAACGACTACAGCGACACCAAACCCTCCGTCATCGACCTATTCAGGGTTATTTGTCCCTTTAGAGTATCACTTTTTGCGCCTTACACGTCTGTTAGAGCTTAAAGTCTAAAAAACGTCCCTCACACTCACTTCTACACATACTCAATATCTTTAAGTTCATAAAGCTACGGTGGATGTCTCTAGGAGCTTTTACCGTGAGCCCTACCAATGCCGTACCTTACTTACATTATGCCTATGGCATACAGACAACATACTGACAATAGGAAATAGGACACCTACGCAAGTCGTCCGGGGATCAAGTCTAATTACTATCTATGGGGTATTCTGAATCCCGAACCATTATATGAATCAATATTCGACTAAAAGTTTCTAATACCCGCTAACCCACGTATGGATCGATTATTAACAGAAGCTCACATACATTACTACGTATCAAATGGTTTTATCATTCGACGAGCATTACATGGGTTAGGAGCTTTCATCTGTTTGCGCAGATAGATACGCATGCTACTATGACCGCCACTAAACTGCCTAATATTAAAGCAAGCAAGATCCTGGAGTGCAGATCTTCGTGCAGTGGGTCTTCCAACTTTTTGCTCGCCTCCTGGGCTTCTTTGTGGCCTGCGATGAGGTGTATAGTAGTGTTGATGCAAGTCTGTAGCTGGGCTTCGTTAAAGATCGTAAAAGTTTCGTCTTCCCCACAGTCGACACATTTTGTTCGTCTAAACACCCTACTCGCCATTGTGTTGAGTATCACCACGTTGATGATATAAATATAAGCAAAGCCGACACGAGACTTGGGGATACTGGTGATGACAACGGTGAATAGATTAGTTATGAAGGAAATCCTGGTAGCAGTCAACTCAGAGGACTCGCAATATGTGTGTAGTTTGAATGGCACTCACAAGTAGTAGATTTGGTCCTCTTGGGCGAGTTTTCGATGAAGCGGCGGTAAATTGTGTCCAAGTACAAAACGTGATATTGACGGGTTCGTGGCGCCGTCGAGTAAGTACCAACTCATCGCGAAAAGGACACATGTGTCATTGACGAGCACCGTAATTGGAGCCACCACGGTATACGATTTGAGAGGCGCAACTAGACAATAATTTGTCGGACCGATGACCCCCGCGCCTCCTTCTCCAAGGGCAATTGTCAGGGACCCACCCACGACTCCAAGCCAGAGAGCAGAGAAAAGAGCGACAACACATCTATTCTCCTTAAATATTGCTCGGACACGTAGGAAGAAAAGTAGTGTTGTTGAGGAAGATGGAAGATCATATAGCACGCAAGAGACGATTATGACATTTCGGCAGTACTTGAGACCAAGTGGGGCGACTGAAAGATTATCTATCATTAGTATAATGTTCCAGAGAGAGTGCGCAGTCTGACACCGAACTGTGTTGTCAATAGCGATTACAGCAAGAACAATCAATCTAGCAAGTAAAGGTAAGTAGCATTCGAGTGGACGCAAGCCTACTGCCTACCTCGAGAAGAAGTAAAGATATGTCGGAAATAAGACTTTGTGTTTAGATAAGAGGTGGTAGTCGTTGGGGATATTCATGACAATATCCCATATGAAGGCCTACGATGTAGAGTAAGTACTTCAGGACATTCAAATAAATTCATGGATTCACCCCTGCAGACCCGACCGCTATGTAAGATGCAGTGGCAAAGGAGTTCCCGAGATCGGGTGGCAAATATGCCATAGGCGTCTGTGGATTCAATATTGGGAATGTCTGATTCATTTCGGCTGGTTTCTATTCACCCGCCAAGAGAAAAAGCTATAAGTTGTTGGGTCTGCAAGTAGTGTTAAGCGTCAATGATCGTTTTATAGGCCTGACCGCACGCAGCGTAGGAGGAATGACATACTAGAGCTGTATAAAATATCAACCCAAACGTTCTTGGGAATGCTGTAGGAAAACTGCAATGTAACAAAACCGAATATAAATGCATGGAATGCAGATCTAAGATCTTGCTGACGAGCTTCGAATAACTGACTTCTTGAGAATAAGAAGTATCTCTATTATTCGGCTTCCCTCTGGTTGGGTGGGGTTTGTGTTTCGAAGGACAAGGATTGCCGCTGACGAGGAGTTCGGCCTGTGTTCAGGTTGCTATACGCAGATACAAAAGTCGAACAGACTAGGATAGCACTAGAATCCTCTGCTAGAATTTGTTGGTCCGCACTTCTCGCTGTATTCGATCGTAGACATTAAGTACCGCCCCAGGCATCTGTCACGGTGCTTGCCGGAAACATATAAGAGCCGTGAGAGATGAAGACCCATATTCTGGTACGATTGACGCTGGCAGTCTGGCTAGAACGACGGTCTTCTCGAGTTGAGAGAACGACCTGTTGAAGTTTAGAAGCAAGCATCTCGGATAGGATTGTACGGTACGTACTCTTCACACATACAACTTTTGAACGTCGAACAAACCATCAGAGCTAGAATGTGGCTGAGGTGGGTCGCATCATCATTCTATAATGGCGACGTGGGGTCAGGTGACCAGAGCTCTGCTCTATCCGGGGAAAGGAAATTACGTAAACTTTGTCAGCAGCTACAGCCATTGTTACGACGTGTCGTGTGAAGTCTCTGATTGCTTGATAGAGGCCTCTGAAAGGTGTGTCCCTTGCTTCTTTTGGGTGATGGGAGGCTCATTCATGTCAGATTTGCCTTTTTTGGGGTATGTGGGCCTGTCATATGGAAAATATGGCTGACCAGTGGGGTTTTACAATTTCCAAGTTATTATGTTGTATATAAGTTGTATCTACAGGAGTGTTATACAATATCTACAATTATTCCAATTAGTGATTGTTGGGCTTGGGCTTGGCCTGAAAGCCCTGGTTTCGGCCTGGC
>JABCKL010016837.1:1675-26002 GCA_018851305.1 Calocybe cyanea | reverse complement strand
GTATGGATATCTTGGATGCTTTGTCTTTCGTTAATTAGTCTGGCAGTATGATAGCTGATGGAAATATACGACAAGATACTCAAATAAAAGACGGATAGTAGGGTTTCGTGGATATTAAGAACTTCACCCGCTTTACGCTGTTTGGCTATCACAAATTTAGTCATATATTTGACGACTACTAGTACATGGACAAATTGCGTTGAATGTCTGTGGGTGGTCTGCGCAACACTATTTTTCGGATCAATTTATGTTTAAACACCCTATATATTGATGTTAATAGCTCTAGTCTGTAGGCATCTAAAGAGCGAGGCTAACGAGGGGAGGCTTTTTGATGTGCAGCGGCAGGTGGAGAGGTTTACTAAGCCGAGCGCAAAGCCTGTGGGAGAATAAAGTGGGAAATTTTGTTTCCATCTCGTTCAGTGGCGATTCCTTACCTTACAAAGATCGGCTATTCAGACGCAATTGTTTCCTCCACGACTGCCATAGTACAGCGATAGGAGCAAAGGAAAGAGCCGAATTCGTCCTTGTGTTCCAAGAAGTGTCAAGAACGACTGAAGCATCCGCATTTTAACCCATTTACTACTAGCTTTAATGTCCAAAGAAACGCCTCCAGACCGCCAAATCTACTTGAGCCCTGAGACATCAAGTTATCAACCGTGCAAATTGTTGTTTTTTTTTGGAAAGGTGAAGGCATCTGATGCGCACAGCATCTTTTGCAGCTCATTTGATGCTCTACATCAAGGTTATGAAGGACATATCATTGAATTTTAGTGAAGTTGAGATAACGCACAGCCTGGGCAACGATCTGTCATCACGACTTTACTTACCCTTCAGCCAATCCTTCAGCAGGTTCCGAGCGCGATTCGGCTGGTCTAACTCGTTCTTGCAACTTTGTTGCCCAGGTGTCTGCTGCGCCAACTCCACCATCTCGCTCTAGCGCAGCCCAGCTTTCACGCATTCAGACGGTTCTTACGCAACCCTACAGCAGCCGTATGCATTTCAGGGCTCCTATATCCAGCAAAGACCCTCCACAGGCCAATATGGTGCTCTACTACAGGGCGAGATACACCAGGATGACATAGTCAACTATCAGATACCAGCTCAGCCGTCCCGCCTGCAATCATTCAATAGTTGGTCTAGCGTTAATAGAATCCAGCAGTAAGGCAACCACTGGCATGACCCTCCGTTACTCATGCGTGCCGAAACGTTCTAGCCTGACATGGTCGACTATCGGTCATTACCCCATCAGTCCCACAGCCTGAGCGGCCCGACCATGTACCCAGCGTTGATAAAATACAGCGGTCTTTTGCCCCAGATAACCACTTGTGACCCTCCACAGCAGGGCGAGAAGCTCCAGTCCGACATGGCTAACTATCCATCAAAGGTATAGAAGCTACAATTTTTGCATGAGACGTAAGACAGAATAGGACATATTTTAGGCGAGGCGTCGTGCTATACGCAAAATTCTGACCTCAGCGGTCCTCGACAATAGTGCCTGCGTTTGCATTACTCCTCACAGACAGTTCAGACGCTTGAAATTTAGATTCTCAGTGAGCCAGACGTATTTAGAGTTCAGTATATCTCCCCACAGATAAATTGAGATGATGCAGATCGAGTGAGACGATGTAGATCGAGTAACTAAAGTACGCCCAGGTTGATTTGTGATTATGCAATTGGCAATCATCAATCAAGTCTTGGCCCTTTGCTCGCAAGACTCAAAATCGTGGGAATCTCAGGTCGCACACCTACACCAGAGTTATTGATAGAGACACGAAACATGGACGCTACCTAAAAGGAGTTTACAGAGTAGTATGGAGCACTCTATAAGCAATGTCGAAATTAATGCAAAATTTGGAATTTCCTATAAGCAGAGCTATGGGAAATCGCCGGCCCTAAATCAGACAAGGCTTTGTGCCATCACAACGCGTCCCTTAACAATGTTAGTCTAAAATTAAGCTCAAACACGCTCTTTACGCGGCAGATGGCGCGTCTATCTTCCACAACTAGCGCCGCGACTCGAACGCAAGTCAAAGCAGAGCGTGTAGTCAAGCAAGAAAAGTCTGAGAAGGCCAAAGGTAAACGAAAGGCGCGTATCCACGACGATGATGTCGACGGCGAAGAAAATAATAGCGCCGAGGGCGAATATGTTCACCATGTGAATGGCAGGGCTACGAATGGAGTTGTCCAAAATGGCCATGACAATCATGACGAAAATGAGGAGGAGAACGAGGACGAAGACGAGAATGAGAGGCTGTCTCACGGCAAACGGACTCGCATCAATCAAGAAGGCGACGCGGGAAGAGTGCAGCTTCAAGAGCGCATACAAGACAAGGTCTCGGAGTTCGCCCAGATGACCCCACAGCAACTACTCAAGGAGACGCAGCGTGCAGCTGGACACGAACGTCTGACGACTTGGCATGACACTCTGATTGATGCGGGCAAAGAACTCAAGGTTCTGGATATGGTAAGGTGGATCTGTAGTATTCAGTCGTCGCCATCTCATCATAGTTCGTTAGAACATTCGAGAAGACCATGATCAGCTTCACCAGATGGAATTGCGCAACGAAGCCATCGAGCGCGATGTCCAGCGCTTTAGGGAACGGAAGAGTATAGAGGCTATGGTCAGTAATCCCCCGTTGAGAAATGCCTGCAGCTTATCTATGCGTTCTCGCTGACCAGATCGCGCTGCTTGAAGTTCTCATTCAGGTTGAACGCTACCGGGAGCTACGTACTAGATTCTTGGAATCAAAGAAGAAACAGCGGAGCTTGCATGAACAAGTGAAAAAACTGAAGCTCAAGAATGAGCCTGCTCATGAACTTCTAAAGTAACACATCTCGTTTTCTCGACTTATGTCTTACGGTGTGACCTGGCTCCGTAGGAAGCTTGAGATTGAACACAAAGAGCACGACAAGATTCGTGAAGAGATTACGAAGACGACGCGAGCCAAGTTTAATAAGATGAGCAACAAATGGGCGGCAAGTGACAAATTGGTTCGTCCTGTCTGACTAGCTATAGTATATATGCGCCTTCACATAGGAACTTTTTTTTTAATAGGAGACAGAAGCCGAGGAGCTAAGCGTCAAATTAGACCAGCTCAAGAAGGAAGAAAAAGAGCGTCAGAGGAAGATCAAAGGTCTTGAAGCCGAGATAGAAAAAACCAAGCAGGAACAGGAAAAGTTGGCGAAAGTCAAGTTGGAAAACCCAGAAGACATATTAGCTGACTTCGTGTGTTCTGCATCTCATTCGTCCTTGTGTGTAGCATTCATTCCTAGTTTTCTAGAAACAAATCAATCTTGAACGTTCTGCGGTCAAAGAGCGTAAAGAGGATGTCGAAGAGAAGCTGAAGATTAATATTGACAACAAGGCCAGGATGAACGCCCAGCTCGAGGCAGCTTTCAATGAGTAAGTCTACTATTGATCTTGAGGCTCCTTGCGAGCTCCATGCTGATTGTGCATTTTTTCAAAGTTTGAGAAAACTGGACGACCTAGACAATCGCAAGTTGCAAGGTTTAGGCAGGTGGGACCAAGATTGCCACGACGCTGTGTTATGGCTACGAAACAATAGGAACCTGTTCAAGATGGAAGTGTTCGAGCCGCCGATCCTGTCAGTAAATGTACCCGATAAGCGATATGCCACCGCGGTGGAGGGTTGTATCAACAGTACGCAGCTTAAGGTTAGTCGCTGCTTCTCGGCTTAGCTCCTGACGTTTCATCGATCACCAATGATTGTTGTTTAGACTTTTGTTTGCCAGTGCCAGGAAGATTCGGACACTATGAATCGGTACATTAACGATAACGGAGCTCTGGGTAGGAAGGCACGTGTTGCAACGTGGTTTAGGCCTCAGCTACGGTCGATACCTCCGCCGATGTCGAGAGAAGAGGTATGCAGAACACGCATGTGCCCTTGAAAATCTTGATTAAACTGTGCTCAGCTCGACATGATTGGGTTCGATGGCTATGCTATTGACTACATAGATTGCCCACAGGGCATGCGTTGGTACCTTCAAGTTGAGGCCAACCTCCACCGAACGGTCAGAGTTGCGATGCTTTACCACATCTATGGATCTGACCCAGCACGATGTAGGCCATCTCGTTAAACCCCAAGATTGACGTCAGTAGAGCCATGGAATGTGTTGCGAGGCCCGAAACAGGTGGTGCAGCAAACTTCATCAGTGGAACGACTTTGAATACCGTCAGTCGTTCACAATATGGCCGAAAAGCTGTTGGTAACACCACCCGAGACCTCCCGCCTGCCCGGAACTTTGTCAATGTCACTAGTAAGCATTCCCTGAATGATATTGCTATGACATTTAATCATATTGTTCTTTCTTTTAGTCGATCCCGATGTCAAGAGGAGGATTGATGAGAAGATAGCACAGTGCCAGACAGAGATGGTTACCATCGATAAAGAACGAGAGGAGCTCGATTCCGAGCTCCAGGCGACGATGGAAGAGGATAAAAGATTTCAGGCTCGTACTGTATGTATAATAACTCTCTTTCGGCCCATGGCAGCCTCTCATCAGTGGTATCCATTGCAGGAGGACGTCAACCAGCGCCGTGCGAGTATTCAGAAAGTCAAAGACGGTCGCATTAAGTTGGCCGCTAAACTGAGTATGCCTACACACCATTCTGTTGACTTGACTGAAGAGCTGATGTGATGTAGGTCGTAATGAGAATAGTCTCGCCACTTTGCGCAGCAAGCCCTCGGCCGACGTTGAGCGTGTACGCCTCAAGAGAGAGTTGCTTGACATCACGAACAAACGTATCCAGATTGCTAAAGAGTACACGGTAAGTAATTCCAGCCCCGATGTCCGTGCGTCCCGCAATTTGATGTTGTGATTTCCTAGGCTCTTGCGCGCTCCATCATTGCGGAGCAATTCGAGGCAACGAAGAAAGGTATCAAATATCTTCAAGTGGGTGCCAACAGGCTGGCTCTCCAGGCTCTCTGTGATAGAAAGGACGAGAAATATCAAACTGCACTAGCCAAATTCAATCAAGGTTCGCCTCCGATCTTGTCTTCATTTTTCGGAAGCTGATGTCATCATTACAGCTGATAAGGAGTTCCAGACTATCAAAGCCGCATCTAAAGCGGCACTGGAGGAGAGTCGTAAGATGATGAATGCGATCGATGCGGAACTTCGAGAGCGATATAATGCTATTGAGAACAAACGTACGCAGTATGAGAAAGAGCTCGCCGAAGCAGAGAAGAATGGCACCACACCACCATCAGCGGAGGGTGTGGACTTACGCACGCTTGGTGAGCTACAAACGGAGCTAGAGACGCAGCGTGCGAATCTGGAATTAAATTTAAACACCAATCCCGGAGTTGTGGAACAATACGAGAGGCGTAAGCGAGATGTGAGTTTGACTTCATTTCAGATTTGCGTGGATCTCGCTATACCCATTGGGGATGTTTCTAATCTCTTCATTCTGTCCGTAGATCGAAGAGCTGGGGCAGGCGATCGAGCAGAAGCAAAAGAAGGCCGATAAGATCGAAAGGAATATAAAGACTGCCAGAGTATGTGAACCGAGCTCTCAGAAATCTGGTTGCGTGCTTACACACACATCATCTCTAGGATAATTGGCAGCCGGCGCTTGAGAAGTTGGTTGCTAGTATTGGGGAGAAATTCTCTGCTGCCTTTGATCGTGCGCCCATACCACTTTCACTTCGGGTATTCAGTTCTCATGTCCAAAATAACATACAGGTATTGGCTGCGCAGGGGAAATACGTATTAGCCAACACGAAGATTACGAGAAATGGGCCATAGACATTCTCGTGAAATTCCGCGATACTGAAAGGCTACAGCTTCTGACTGCGCAGCGCCAATCCGGTGGTGTACGTCATGTCATCTCCGCGTGGTCGGGTGATTTTCTTACCTGACTCCTAATCTGATCTTGCAAATTCTAGGAACGTTCATTAACTACAATCTTGTACCTATTGAGTTTGACAGAAGAAGCAAGAGCGCCATTCTCGCTCGTTGACGAAATCAATCAGGTACGTGGTCTCACGGCATCACGCGTGCTTCTCTCCGTGCCTCAAGGAAGAAAGCCGTCATCATATGTACCCCTGCATTTCTAACACACCTACTAGGGCATGGACGCACGGGCGGAACGCTCAGTACATAACTCAATAGTAGACGTCACATGCAAAGCGGACAGCGCCCAATATTTTCTCATCACGCCGAAGCTGCTACCCGACCTCGTTTACCACGATCGGATGAAGATACTATGCGTGAACAACGGAGAGTGGCTCCCGGAGGAGCGAGATTTGGGGAACATGATGAGTATGATTAATGGTTTCCTCACAGCGCAAAACCGACAAGGTCATCACGGAGAGATGTAAGACTGGGGGGAAAAAACTACCTTATGTTCTTCTAGTTATATTATTTTACTTTAAGCTAACCTATTTATCGGTGTATTCATGACAACTACTTGAAAAGACAGGTGGAGTTATGCCATGGCTTGATCATAACAATTTTGTGAGAGCAGGTCTACGCGCGGCTGCAGCAGAGATACCCATTTGAAGAATGTTTTGTTCGCTTGATGTATCGATGCCAAGTTGTGAAACAGATATGAGTGCACCCGATACACCATCCACAACTATAGAAAATATCGTATCAAGGAGAGGTTCTTCGAAAGCTGTCGGATCTGCTAGCAATGTCGTTCTATGACAGAAGCTTAATTCAGGGTAGGGATGTAATGATACTATTAGACATACAATTCAAAAACCCCAAAGGACATAGAGACTGGCATTCGTGTTATCTGTAATGGGGTTTTGATTTTCCTTGAGCATGTTGTGCGACCGGTTTCTTCATCAAAAATCGCTTTTGGAAGTTGTGCTAGATGTATTGTTTGTTTTGAAGAGAGCGAACGGATGTATTAACAAACGAGACTGACTGTTCTTGAGTGCTGCGACCATAGCTAGCAGAGCGGCGTCAAAGACGTTTCCATCGTAATTGATGCATGTCGCGTCAACGTAAAGCACCCACACAGCTTTGCCGGGATGGATGCAGAGCGATGATAAGGAGATCATTCCAGATCTACAGCGTTGATGGGGAAACCTTCAGTTTCTTTTTTTCGAGATGGAAAAGGGTGAAAGACAACAAACGCGACAAGTACTTGATTCAACCTTTCAGAAAGCACTTGCGCTTCCTCTGATGGGGGACCTGGTTTGAATTTGGGAGAGCACATCGCTGGGAGGTCTAAATTCGGGACTGTACATGCATGCAAAAAGAGCCTGAGTTGGAATGAAGAGAAAGGTGATGAGCTTTTGAGGGGGAAAGACGAACCTAGAAATCCGTCCCCTCCACGATCAAGTTCAGGTTCTGCGATTTCGGCCTTGACACCACAAACGACTGTCGTATTGCCCAGACGGACGAGTGCAGACCCATCTGCTGTTGATATCGAACCTGTTGACCGAGGATAAGCTTTTTCTGTCAAAGTGTCACACATGTCTGCCAGCAGTTGTATACCTGAATTTATAGATACATCTCTCCAAGCATCTGATGACCGTCCATCGGGGCGATACTTCTCGTTTAGGAAACGTTCGAGGTAGACTCGTGGATGAAGGCGCTGGAAAGTGGCAGCCTTAAGAGCCTCTTGGTTAGCTGAAGATAGTGGTAGGGTAGGGGTGGTGGTAGTAATATTCATGCTCGTGATTACATTTACAAAATGCATTGAATCGCTTCTAAGACCCTTTATGTCCGTGAGCTACAGATTAATGTGTAGTTTAGATTATTCAAGATCCCCCCCAATTTCTAGACCCTGTCGCTCCCTAGACCACTAACTCGTGATGACACTCTTCAAAACTGCGAGCTCTGCGTTGATGATACTGCTCGTCGCCGCACCTATCGATACATTGTTTGCCAACACCACGAATTTAATGTCGAGGACTTGGCATTGCCTGATACGCCCCACACTTACACCGGCACCGTCTTGATAATACCTATCTAACCGCGGTTGAGGTCTATCGGCCTCCTCGTGCACGCTTATCACATGCCTCGGAGCTGACGGGCATCCAAGATTTTGTGCATCGCAGGTAAAATTCACAAGTGCCTCTCGAACCTGCTGCGGACTCGGCGGTGGTCGCCGTGCGAAGCGTATAGAAACACAAGCAGTGTGGCCGTCTATCACAGGAACCCGATTGCACGAGGCAGAAACGCGGAGTGGTGCTTGAGAATGCATGTCGAATGATGGGATGCCCTCATCGTCTTTCGTTATTCCGCCGAGGATCTTGAGCATTTCCCATTCCATCTTTTCTTCCTCGCCGCTGATAAATGGCACGACATTGTCCATGATGTCAAGAGAGGGCACTCCGGGGTAGCCAGCACCAGATATAGCTTGCATTGTGGTGACAAGAAGGGACTCAATAGGTCCGAAAGCTTTTTCAAGCGCAAAGAGTGGAATGACACAGCCGGTGGTAGCGCAATTGGCATTAGTTACGATAAATCCTTTCTTAAGTGGCGGCTCATGTGCAGATTGCTGATAAGGCAAGATATGGAGATGGGTTGGGTTGACATACGGAACCACAAGTGGGACGAGAGGATCTCTGCGATAGTTCTTTGCATTCGAGAAGATGGCTAGATCTGCTGCTCTAAACGCGGCCTCTGTGCAGATTATGAGCTGTATACGGGAAATTTAGTTATCAGCACTTACCGATCTCTCCAGCCACGTCTGAATCTAGACCAGAGAACACCACGGTACAATCTACGAAGAACTCGGGCTGGCACTCCCTGACGATCATATCTCTCACTACGTTTGGTATTTTAGACGGCTGCTTCCAGTTGACGGCTACACGATAAGGCTTCCCTGCAGATCGAGGAGATGCACCAATGGCATGAAGCGTGAACCACGGGTGATTTGCGAGGAGTGTGATGAAGCGTTGACCGACAGTTCCCGTAGCGCCAAGAACGCCGACATTAATTGGGCCACCTTCTTGCATATTATGTCGTGGATATTTTGCCAGAAGAGGACTTGAAGAGAACTCTGCGACGGGGCTATCAGTCGGAGATTGCTTGACTCGCAGTCGGCTGGCTTCCATCGTGGTCGGAAGTAAGAAAATAAAGTCGAACACATGATTTGAAGTACCGATAAGCCCATCAAACTCATCGGAGGCACGACAGACCAAAAGCACTGAATAAACGTGGCACTAATACAAGTACTCTTAGCCTATTGACGTTGCTAATGATAAACTATTTTACATCTCGCAAGACCGAAGACCGAACTTGGCCTACAATCATCGAGATCTCTCCGAAGAAAAGCGCCATTGGCCACTGACCGCCTACGCGTTACCTCCGTAGCAAGCTAGAATGCTCATTTTAGTCCATCTGTTTTCGGGGCTAGAATATGTGAAGGCGTAATCTTGCGGCGTATTTGTAATCTAGCCATCGTCGGTATAGATATGCTGCCGTACAAAAAGCGCCTTGGTCATTCTGAGTCGTGTGTCTTTCAATTGCTGATGATTACAGCTTCTGCACATCAGAAAGGTTCTCGTTTCCCATGCGATCAGCGGCCTTGATCAACTACCGATATCGAATGGCGAAGAAACCCAAGATAGGCCAGACTTTCGCAAAGTCCTTGTGTGCTTGATCAGAAAACGATCTTTCGGCTTGACTACCTGCCAATTCCAAGTATAATCAACATCACGAACTGATGGTGTTTTTTTGGATCCAAAATTTTGAGCCTAGAACCGAATGTGAGCCATTCCAAGTGGCTGAACTCAGAACTATGCGAGCAGCGAGATAGAACCATAGAAAGGCACGTGATCGATGGTCTCGGCAGTGTCCACGTCGACCAACCCAGCCTCAACGTCAACGACGATGTCGACATCGGCTGAGGCAGCAGCCCAGCTCATATATCCACCCAATGTACAAGCCAACTCGTCTCTCACAACCGTCAAATTCATCTCCGCTTGTTTTGCTGGTGCTGCCGCGGGCATTCTAGGCCTTGAGAACTGGGCTGGTTTCGGCCTCTTCTTCGCCTCCACACTCTTCACAACCGCTTGTATCCACCTATTCAACTGCCGCGGCACTCCAGCAAAATTTCTTCAGGGTGGAATGGGTGAATTAGTCAATCCTGGAACAGACAACGTTTTCACTTTTGTGCTAGTCTGGACACTGTTTTATGGTACGTTCAAAACGTTCAAACGCGTTAGCTTTTTTAGAATCATTCTTTCTGTCATGACTATGTTGGGCTTATAACTCTCACATAGGTACCGTACACGGTAGGATCTTGCTTCCGTCCCTCGTGTCCAATCTTATCTTCTCCGGCGCTTTACTAGTATACGACTGATCTACATTGCTTTATGCAATTTCCCACACACGTTATTAGTGCTGGCTTGGCTCGGCAACCTCCAAGGCAAACTAACTCGCGTTTTAAGGAAAAAACACATCGTGTATCTGGACACACCAATACAAACGGTTTAATACGGCATTTATAGTTCTTCTCCCACTACGCAATATGATGAGCCCTTAACCCGAAGCTAAAATCTCCAACTAGCAAGGATCAACCGTCCAAGAAAATCGATGATATGTAACTTACTTGAATGGTCCATCCAAACTCCCCATCTGCTTCCCTGCTTCCTCCCTTTATCTCGGGTCATCCGTGGAGCCAGACCCCTCATGAACCTTTTCTCTCAGTGTTCCTCTTCCTATCCGGGTTTCATCCTCGTCAGGGCTCATCCAGATGGAGTAAGTGAATCTTGAAATAGATCTTGCACGTGGTCATGCCACGCGATACCCATGTTCGTGGTTCACCACACGTGGCGAAAAGGTGGCTGTGCTATCCCGTTCCGGTGTTCCTTCCAACCCAAAGAAAAACAGGCAGCCGACACGTAGAGATGAGCCCCTCCTGACTAAACTTTTTTACCCTTTGACCTTTTATTTTCTCCCTCTCCCCCTTAAGCTGTGAGGGCTATGTCTTCCTCGTATGTCTTATTGCAATTCGGCGACGACCCCTTCAACAATGTCTTTGAAGACCTGGAGGGCCGTCGAGCGTTTACCGTGTGCGTAGTGAGCCGTTTTAATGGCCTTATGCACGTCATCCTGACTTCCCCTACCTGTCATCCAGAGGGCTGGTACGTATAGTTGTCCTGTCAATCTAGACAGCTTCTCACTGTCACTGCAATAGGCTGGATTTAACCCAAACGCAGTATTTAAGCTTACCCGGGAGTCGAGCTGGTCACAACAATATCGAGACATTATGGGTCCAGGAAACTCATACTTTTACTTTGGCCCCGATTACGCACCAGGATATCTTGTATACGGGAATAACCGCAACTCGATAGCAATGCACCATTTCTTGAGACAGAGGAGAGAAGGCAGTTCGTGCGTATATCTTTCGACTCTCCTCAGCTGTACATTGGAGTGCTTAACGCTTGGCTCCGAAGATCTCGCTATTTTACTTCGCAGAGCGGCAAAGATTACAAGTGGAGGATTTCTCCGACGCGCATGGAGGTATGTTACACGCCCTCGCTATTGCGGCTGTGGGAGTCCCCGGCTTACTAAAGGCACATCTATAACCCTTCTTTACAGCTGTTCGATGGCCGTACAAATTTGGCTGTGTGGGAGCTCAGTCACCCTGAAGATGAGTTCCACGCCCGACTAATCATCAAGTCCCCGGGCCTCCCTATCGTCACTGAAATCGTTACAACCCTGGCATTGAATAGGATGTCTCAGAAGCTGCAGTGGTAGCGCTTAATGCCTGCCACTCGTACTCCATCCATTTGCTTCCCTTCATCGCTGCTTTGATTTTACGATACCTCTACGAACACCACGACTTTTCATCATATCATCACTATCACCATCATACATGGACACGCATCTATTTTGAGCCAGCCCATACTTACGGATTACCAATCAACTGTTACCTCCACAGAACTCTTGTTTACCTCCGTGCGTTCGGAACATCGTAAAATCTCCGTACCCACGTGTGCAAAGTATTATTTCATTACCTTGTAATCGGGTTTCCTTGGCCGATCTATCTGTTTTCTTTGCTTTCTGTATTTTTTCACACCGAAAAAAATCTATGATGCCACGCAATTTCATCAAACCTAATCACTTGGGAAGTTGAATCTAATGTACCCGAGTGTAAGGCCGCGGCAACTCCCTCACCCCCAACTTCCCCACATAGAAACTTAATTGACCCCATCTTTACGCGAGAGCTCATCCTGCAGTTCAACAATGTCCTTCCACTCTGGTTCATCCTCGAAGTTCTCCTTTGTGCGACCAGAAAAGGTCCGCACAATACTCCGCGCCTGTAATCTCCATTTTGACCCCTCCACACGTGGACCAAAGTTTTGCAGTATGTCTACGATGTCTCTTACCTCCGCAACTGCTTCACGCCATCGCGCGATGTCTGATTCGCCTTTTTCAATCGTCCCAGCCGTGCTGCATCGATAACCGTCCATATAAGCCTTAAGCGCATCTTCCCATCGTCCGCTCCATGTTAATAATCGTCCATATGCGCGGAACACCTGTGGGGATGATACTTTTGGAAGAAGGGTTTGCTCAAACAATCTGTTCACGTTCCGTAAGAGCCCATGCCCCTCATTCGGGTTCACGCCGCCAGCTTGAGCAGCGGCCTCTTGGGGATCTGGGGGAGCGCGTGTAACAGCAGTAACGAGCCGCTCGAGGACCTCCACATCGACGGAGTCGGCACCCATCTTGGCACTGGTCTCTTCAACGACCCTACCCAGAGCACGGCATGATTCGGCTAGCTCCCCAACATCCATGGCTACGACCATATAGTTGTGCCACATGCGCCAATTATCGTAACTGAACTTAATACCCTGCTTAAGTGCGCGGAAAGCTAGCGTCTTGTTTTGGAAGGATATCTTTTTAGGGTCGTTTGTGGCTGCAACCTGAAAGGTCCGACAATTAGCGAGGCACATGGATTCGAGGGTCGAAGAAAACCAGGGGAGGGACAAAGCAGAGCTTAAGGTTCATGTGCTTACCCGGCTTTTGTCATCGTCATTCTCATCAAGGTGCTTGTCAGCTGAGTCACCTATCCGCAGGTACATGCTGGCGAGGTTATTCCAGCTTTCACCGTCATCCTCGTCGATCGTGACGCAGCGGGCGAAAGCATCTTTCGCCTCCTGCCAATCCTCGACGCGCATGCACGCACAACCAAGAATGAACCAAGTTTTTGAGAGTAAAGGGTTGATAGCAACTGCGCGTTTCAAGCAAGTGATGGACTGGTCGTATTTGCCTCGTGCAAAATAATAACCGCCGAGTGACCTCATTGCCCTCCCTGAAGTGCCTTTTGAGATTTTCCAAGCCCTTTCGTAGTGGTCAACCGCGTTTTCAGGTTCGAGGTCACCGAGCAGGCACCACAACTTTGCCTCCCTTGCATCGTCACGTATCTGCCTTCGATCGGCCGAAAGAATCTTTCCCCGCGATAACACTTCCTCCGCCTCAGCCTTCCGTCCTTCCAGGAGGTCTCGTACAATAACGATAGCTTTGTCAGACCGTTCAAGCGACACCCAGCATTTTACGACCTCCTCCCACATTTCTAAACGCTCAAAGATTTCCAACGCAGATTTGACGATACCGAGTCCCAAAAACTGTAACCCCAGTTCTCGCTCTAGCTCCCATTTACTAGGTAAGGGGATAGAATGGAAGTACACCAGCCTTTCCTGGAGGGTCGAGTCTGCTGTCGGCATTTGGTCGATTAGCGCCTGTAGCTGTAGTGTAGACCTCTCTACCGTCCGAGTCCGTATTGATTCCAGGCGTGACCGGAGTAAGAGGGCCATTGTGTGGACTGACCAGTTCCTAGGGTGAGTAATCACGCGCGCGATGTACGGATGCATCTCCTCGTTCGTAAGACCATGTGATGGCGAGGTATTTTTTACGTTGAGGCACATGGCGAGTAAGATACATTGGTCAATCGGATGGAGGGGCGGCTGTGAGGAAGGGTTTATGTGGCTGAGACGTGAGCCAGGCGCCGAATCTTTGGAGGATATAAACTCTGTTTGTTCCAATAGTGTATCATCGTTGAGAGCAAGCGTTTCTGGGACATTGGGTTGTAATGGTGCTAGCTCGACTAACGGATGCGCCGCATTATTGCCCCCACCATCGGATAAACTCCTATTGGATGTAGAACCGTCTTCAGTGAGACGACTTTCGGCTAAAAGGACAAGTTGGCTGAGGTCCTGTTGCTGAAATTTTGTCCGTTTCCCGAGCGCTCCTGTCAACTCGTACTCCAAGCCCGTCGCTTTCGCGGCCCCTACAAAGAGCTCGGCCGCCGATTTATCGTGGGCGAGTTGATGCTCCAGTAGTCCCCGTTCCAAGGCCAAGCGTCCAGCAAGATCAGGCTCGGACGTAAATCTTGATACCAAAGGATCGAGGGATGAAAATAAGGTAGCGGGTTGGAGTACGGGTTCGTCGAGCACTTGCTGGTGAACGAGAGCAGCGCGTAGCCGCCACCATGGTACCGAATGACAATGATCGTAAGGAAGGGCCAATAAGATTTGAGCAAACCTAAGAAAGACGGCGGATTTCGTAAGATGGTACGCGGGCTCGCCACCTTGCGCCAACTCCGCAATGGCTTTTTTGTTCACAAGGTCTTCGGCCGATGTGGGATCTTCGAAACTTTCTCGGAGTGGTATCACGTCCAGGGGATGTAAGTCAAGATCAGGCCCTGTCCAATTGATTTGGATGAAGGTATGAAGGCAGGCAATGGCAAAGATCAGACGGATTATTTCGGCCTCTGCCTGATCAACGAGGGAGATGTGAGAAAGGTCAAGAATCTGATCGAAACCGTGATCGTCGAGGCTCAGTGGCCTAGCGCCAAATGTTTCTTGACTACGACGCGAAGTTAGAGCATCACGGAATCTGCCTTCGATGACTGCTTTGGCTAATCCTGTGACTTCTCCTGTATGATTCTCAACATCTCCTGTCCATGCGCCCCTAATCAGGGCCTTCTCTATGGACGAAATTTCTCCACTCATGAGAGATCTTGCTCCCGAGAGATCGACGTTATCAGAGCGAAGGTAAGATTTTGTTTATTAGTCATACATGCCACGGTATATTGATATACCAGAGATCTGGAAGAAACTGTTCTTGACTTCCTTCTTGACTACAAAACTCAGAGCCCAACGAAAATAAATCTTGAGTACCTTAAAAAAGCAAGAATCATTTTTAATAGAAAACAAACATGAGGCAGAAATTAAATCCGTATGCGAACCCTGAATATCAATTTGTATCAAAACAATGACTGGGAGGGTTTGTTTACTGTTGTCGCCCCTGGTAACTATGATAAAGCTGCAAAAGACTGAACCTCTTCTTTCTCGTCCCTCTCGCCAATTGCCTGGTTGATCATGAATTGAACTAGCTAATGTCATATCTACAGACTAAAATATATCGAGGAACTGGTAGCGCCATAAGCCTCGGCCTCGCCCGAGGATAGAGTCGCTAGAATTTGTTTACTGAGATCCTAAAAAGACTCTGAAGACAAGATTGGTTAGAAGTTATTGAAGTCCCAAGACTAATCTCCGAGTCGGGGAGCGATGGCGGACATCAACTTCGTCCAATCATCGTCGTACAGCGAATAGGCCCGTCTAAAAGTATACAAAAAAAAGAACAAAGGTCGTCTCTTTTAGGACTTGAAATTGTGCGGTTATACCAAGTACCCCACGTCGGGGTAGACGACTAATACTACCGGAGTCAAAGGATAATTATCATCCCGAGGCCGAAAACAGCCTTGCCCTCGTGTGAACTGGCAGTCTTCTGTGTCTCGCGTGATGATGATCCAACTCTATTATCCAAGAAGAAGAATACAGCAAATGGTTGGCTAAAGTGATACTGATAATAAGGGCCGAGCTGATTTCTGATTGATTTCTGGCCGGCGGCAAGTGCTAGCCTGCCTTTTGTCTCCACGTGGGTGAAGCCCCCGGTACCGAAGTACAAATAATAGCAAATATCTTCTTCGCTCCTCCGGCTCAACCATGTCAGGTCCTCGCCGCAGCAATATCTATGATCTATCAAGTTTACGCCTTCGCCCTGACGGTACACGTCTTCAACAATCAAAGACCGCTAACACCAGTCTTCGATATGCGGCTGTAGCAGTTCAGGACACAAGGGGCAACTGGTTTTCTCAGGACGCAAGTGGTCCACGGACTGTTGGGAAGTATAGAAATGTAAGGGAGGGTGTTGATGGAGAGGTTGCGGAACCCGAAGAAGAACGTATGATGACCCGTTCTGCTGCCAAAGGTAAAGAAAGGGAAAGGATAGACAACGGAACCGATCCTCGGTCTATGAAGCGCCGGAAATTCCTGGACGATTTCGATTTTATTGCCCCCGATGCGTCAATTTCGGCACTTTCTCTTCCTTCTTCTGTCAGTAGAATGTCGAGATAAATGATTTTTTTAACTTGCATTTCTGAACCTCGTTTCATTTGTGCCTTGCGCTGCACCTTAGGATCTCCTCAAATCGATACATTATTTTGCTAGCAATTACTATCACGAACGAGGACAGCTTTTGAATGTGACAAAAGAGTATAGGCGAATGAGAAAAGTCAGAGAGCTTTCGAGAACTAAACGGCGACAAAAAGTGGAAGCTGCTCATGAAGATGTAGAAAATAGCGAAGTTGATTCCGAGCCCATGGAGCCAGTGCGGAGGGGCGGCAGAATCAAAGGAAATAGTAAGGCGATGTACCCTATAGATATGTACAGGATGTTCGATGGTTCAGCATTATTAGCGATAGGTCCGTTTTCTTCCTAAGTCGCCGCTTCTGGAGACAACTTACGTTTCATGGCAGGAATGCTTCTGGAGGAATACGTCAACAAACTGCTTGAAATTCGTATACCAGATGGCTGGGAGGATATGATGCGGGAAGCTGGTAATGAAACTGAAGAAGATATGCATGTGAGCGATGAAGATGATAGCGAACACAGTCAGAAGACATATGCAGATGGTGAGCCATTTTCTCAAGCGTGATGACAAAATGACATCTTAAGGCAAAGCAGGGAACCATGAGCAAATAGCATCCGGGTCAAGACACAGTTACGATTCCGGTGAGGAAGAATGGGATGAAGAAGATGAGGATGAAGAGAATAAGACTGAAGAGGAGGACGGTGAAGTGTTCGGAGGTGATGCGGGCTGAACTCGAAATCTCACTGTATATTCAGATTAATCACAATCTATATCAACAAATTAAAAAAGTGTGTCATGACTGTTCAAGGCCCTCCAGCTTCCAATTTCGTTGGAGAGTCATGGTCGTGACGGGTTTAGTAGGATCGTAGTCCGGCGGAAGTGTTCCATCGTTCCAGCTTTTGAGAACGTTCGCGCCGAGTACTCCCATGTGATATGAAGGG
This sequence comes from Calocybe cyanea, assembly GCA_018851305.1. NCBI lineage: Eukaryota > Fungi > Basidiomycota > Agaricomycetes > Agaricales > Lyophyllaceae > Calocybe > Calocybe cyanea. Next base: position 8,690 of record JABCKL010016837.1, on the reverse strand, counting down.
AAAATGCGAAGCCTTTCCAGCCGCCGGTCTCTGAGTTTGTTTTTGGGTAACATACCAGCGACTGCATGTCGGATGACCTGAAAATGCAAGCTGAATGGTATGAAAGATAGGCTAGGAATGTCACACGTACCTCGTCTGGCTTGTCCTGTATCATGTCTTTGTACGGAGTCTCTTTCAACCCTCCTGGATACATTGTATGCTTACGATACAGCAACTGTTGATTTTTCCTCCCAGTCACTTTAATATTTCGAGAATTAGTGACTATGACATAGTCACCACAGTCAACTATTTGCATGATTCGAACGTTAGCTGATAGTTGTTGGATGTCAATTAAATAAAAAAACACACTGCTGGGATCATAGATTGGCTTGTGCTTCCCCATTAAAACGAGCGCGATGCGTTCTGCGAGTTTTCCTATCCTATGATACAACACTTGTGCAATGCTATGTCGTAAAGCAAGTATATATTTGATCACAAAGAGAGAAAAAAAAGATGTGAAACACCTCGCATTCACCGGAGCTCTAATGGCGGTATCCAGTCCGGTATATTATCCCATTCGAACTTGTCGCTCTGGAAGGCCTTAAGTGCTGATTCCGGAATAAGTTTCATGTAGTCAGGTGGCAGAATCTGGTCGTAAGGTGTCAACCCTGGCTTGTAAAGAGATTTAACTTGTGTAAAATCAGGGGGACCTTGCTTGGAGGCGGCGTTTGAACGCTGCGGCTGAGTTGCTGAATTGAATCCGATCGAAGTCGTTGGTGAAGCCATCGGGAAGGCTGACAGTGGCGGTTGAGATACGGCCGACTGCATTGGCGAAGCGGAAGGGAAAGCAGATTGTGCAGGAGCGAAAGGTGATGTCGAGTTTGCGTTAGCGAAAGCGTTCCCAGATGGAGCTGCTTGAGAATTGAATGCAGACGCCGTTGAGCTATTGACATTGCCCCCAAACGGGGAATTACCAAAGGCTGACGCAGCACCTGGCTGCTGCGTCAGTGAGCCAAAAGCCGATGGGGCACCAAAGGCTGTTGTTGTGGAAGGCACGGATGTGCCGAACGCTGATGTGCCTGGTGTTGCTGTACTAGCATTACCAAACGCTGATGCTGTTGACTGGTTTGTCGGTGTTGCTCCAAATGCCGGTTGCCCAAACACGGAGCCTCCGGAAGCAGGCTGTGTGGTCGTCGTTGGCGCCCCAGATCCAAACGCGGTCGGTTGACCAGAAAATGCAGAGAACGCATTCGTAGATGAGGCGCCTAACGACCCAAACGCACCGGTAGCAGGTTTGATTAATGATGATGGTTGTGAAGACTGCCCAAAAGCCGATGTGGGCTGTTGCGGCTGGCCAAATGCAGATGTGGCCGGCTGTGAACCTGAGGGTTGTCCGAATGCTGAAGTTGCCTGGCCAAACGCAGATGCCGGGGATGCAGCCTGGCCAAACGCGGATTGGCCAAACGCAGGCTGGCCGAAAGCGGGTTTCCCAAATGTCGATGTGGTATTGCCGAAGGCTGATGTTGTTGATGGGTTACCAAAGGCCGACGTAGAGGTCGTTTCGGTAACAGCGGGCTTTCCGAAAGCACTCGTGGATGCGGGATTCCCAAAGGCTGAGGTCGCAGTCGGAGCACCGAAGGCTGAGACACTGCTCGTTGAGCCGCCCTGCCGATTGGTGGAGCTTTGAGTTGCAGCTCGTTCGAATACTTGACTCAAATGGTTACGTGCATTCTACAATTGGGATGAGTATTTTGGAGGAAGATAGATGGAAACCATTACGGTTAAGGCTTGCTCCGCGGATGCGATAGTCTCCTTCTCGTAAGTCATCTACAGGATTGTAATGGTGAGAGCAGAGACAAAGGCAGATGTATATGACGCACGTATTCTGCAATTTTGCCAGATTGGTTGGCCGTAACGGCGCGTACTCGTAACTCTTCTTGTGACTCATCCAACCCGGATATGAGATTGGGTTCATACTTTGCCGGGCCATAGCACGATAGCGGCCACGACGGCCTGTCTTTGAATAGAGTAAGGTCCATTCCCACAGAGTCCATGCTAAATCGTAAAGCCGCTTGAGAAATCATGTAGATCTTGGTCGAATGCAATGTTCACTGACGTAAAATTCAACTGGGGATCCACAGCATTTTGAGCGGGATTCGTCCATGAGGTATCTGGAGACACAATGAATAAACTTTCAAACGTAAGCGCTGGCTGTAACACGCACTTCCGAAGCCTCCTTGCCGTTGTGCACCTTGGGGGTGTTCATTCCTACAGGTATTACCGAACTTACATTGCCCTCGAAGGTAATACGTGCACACAACCTGTAAAGGTTTCACTTATCAATTCCTGCGTAATAGAATCTTTTGGAGGGAAAAAGATAATACCATTTGCAAGTCAAGAACGGCGAGCGCATAATATCTGACGCAGGTGTGGTTGAATCACGTGCACACGTCCCAGCCGCTTCGAGTTTGGTTTCTCTCAAGCACGTCCAACGCACCCCCCGCCTTTGTCCTGCCTGAAAGTCGTAGATTGCACAAATAGGCCGACAATTAGAACCGGTTTTCTCAAAAGAAAAAAATGAAGACTGAAAACGATAGCGCGACGCCAACATCGACACCAGCACAAACATATACAACAACCCAGTGGGCCACATCTCGTATGTCCAATGTATAAGAGTTTTGCACAGGCTCAAAGAATCTATTGAGGTAGAAATACCGATTGATCCCGCTCTTCAGCAGCAACAGCCTCAGCACGCGACGTAAAGCCACTTACTTTTTAGGCGATGGGTATTTTGTTGAAAGTTGTCTATCTAGAACGACACCATACCAACACTATCAGGCTTATACATCTCATTATCCGCAAGCTACATATGGCCACTATCCATACACTGCTGCTGTTCCACCTGCAACGGCTGCTCCACCAGCATCATCGCAAGCTGCCCAGCGTCCAGCCGCTACGCCTGGAACGACGACAGGCGCGGCGGATAGCTCCGACATCGCCAACCTTAACGACGCCCTTGGAAGCGCCGGCGTTGATCTCCGAGTACGTTCCATGAACACCTTATGTGTCATTTCAAGTATTCACCAGCAATCTTTTGCAGGCAGAGGAGGAAACTCTACAAAAGTCTCATGATCAGCAGCCTACATATCGTTCATTTGAGGACCGCACACGAAAACAACCCGCCAAACCATCTTTCGACACCCGCTTTCTCGGCACAACAATGCGAAGTATCGGTACCCAGCACAAAGTAACCAAGGTTCCAGATGATGCGACCAACTATCTCGCTCTCGCCTTGCGAGCGCGTCTTCAAGACCTTATAACAGCCATGATCAAAGCCTCTCAACATCGGGCCGATGCGCAGTTCGATAGGCCAGCATCCTTGTATGAAAATGGAACTCCTATGTGGAGTATCATAGTTCGCAGCGATGTTGCAAAACAGCTGACGGCGTTGGAGAAAGTAGAGCGGGAAGAAGAAACACGGATAAGGAGGGAGAGAAAGGAAAGGCAAGATATGGCCGCCGCTCATGCCGCTGCTCTTGCTGCACAGGCCAACGGTTCAGCAAACCCGCTCGCGACTGACGGTTTTGATGATGAAGGAGGGGCAAAGAAAAAACGCAAGAAAGACGGGCCTGGCGTGACTGCGCGGAATATGTCGGAGGATGTGCGCAAGAAGATGTCGAATGCTGTAGCGACGCAAGCAGCGGGGTTGGGAGGCAAGTATGCCTGGATGAACGCTTCGAATACGACAGCTACTCCTGCTCCCAAGCCAAAACCCGCTGCTGCTACTACGACTACGACTACAGCCACAACCACGGCCGCTACTACTACTACAGCCACTGCTGCAGTGACAAGTTCACCAAACCCCGGTGCCGGGACCAGCACACCCGCAACAACGACTGTTCCTGCCCCAGCTGCAACCAGCTCTTGGGCGCGACCTTACGTGCCTACGAAGAAAGCGAACACACCTCAAGCGACTACGGAGGAGGAGGAAACACGGACTTTAGTCACTATGAGAGACGCGATGTTCGTTATCAAGAACGAACGTGGGCATGGCGGAGGAAGGGGTGCTGCGCGTGGTTGGGTTTAGTGTTTGTTCGTGGCTGTCGTATTTATTCTCGTTCCTATCTCTACTTGCTGTACTTGCTAGGTGACTGTGATGAATGCTGTCACTCACAGTAATGTAATATTCGGCCGACTGACGGTATTATCGGCCCAGTTGAAGCTAACTCTGCATGGTGGCCAGTAACTAACCACGGCGAACTAGAAAGCTAAGGCCTAAATGAGAAACAAGGGGTGGGTTGGATGGAAGACTAGTCAAGAGATTTGAGCTACTGTAGGTCTTCTCGGAAGCGCACAAATGTACGCTAAAATCTCTACTTCGTCGCAGCGTACACGAGCACATGAGCGAATGATGCAAGACTCGCAATCTCCAGCCCCAGTGGTAATCCAGACAGTGGTAGGCACTCTTAAACTTTGATGAGTATATGAGCAGTTCCAAACAAGCGACTAATACAGACGATTGCTGTCGCAATCTCACTTCAAAGAAAATCGGGTCTGGAACATGAGAATCGAATAAGGGCAAGCTGAAGGCAGAACTCGATACCAGATCGTGGAATGCAAAGAATTAATAAATAAAAATATATTAATAGTGAACGTTTGACTTACGGTGGTGGAGATAGCGTAGATATAGCTCTTACGAACCTCCAGCGACTCCCATCGTTGGATGTCGCTGAAGCGCTTTGTGAGGTCTGAATGACTAGGATGTCAGCCGTCGCCGCAACCTGACGATGATCGACATACACATGATAAATTCACTTTTCTCGTTGGGGCGTTCCTTATAACTCGGCAGGAATTTCTTCACTTGTACACCCCTGTTCAACTTCTCCTCGAGCAAGTCGCATTTGTTGAGAAAGAGAACGACGAGGGCTCCTGCAAGCATTTTGGAGCCGCAGACCGCTTTCCATAGAAGAAAGGAATCTTCGAGCCGGTTCACCGTAGGGTCCTCAGGAAGACGTTCGTCAAAACATGAGATCGCTACCCACAAAAAGTCAGTATAAGACGCGGATAATGGCGGAATGGCATACGCGCGACTACAGTGACCGGTGCCAACGTAAGCAGTTATCAAGGTAGAGGAGATGGAATCACACGGAAGATGATGGCATTGACAGCCCCAAAATATGGTATAAACCTCTGACGCTGCACACAAGCGCACTAAATCGTTGGGCGTGATTGGCTCTAGTGCCGTAGACATACCCCTATCCGTATTCTGCTGGTCTCGTACACGATACACTCCTGTCCACAACCAATTTCAAAGCCTAAAATGTATTAGTTTAATGAGCAATCTCCACTCACGTTGAAGAGTTTAGGAAATAGGTATAACCAAATATACTGTAAGCTGAAGAAGTGAACGTTACCTCGATCAAACTGGATCCTGTGTCCCCGAAACCACGATGTACGTGATTGAGGGAGTGCACGTCCAATGTCGTCGTCTGAAGGCACATAATCTAGTTTCGCGACGCGATCCAAATCGTTTAGGAAACTGTTGAGAAGAATCGTGAGTTCAACCTACGAAAACACAGTCCTTAACGGAAACCATACGCACGAACTAGCTGATTCCTCCAATTGTATTCGCCGTTTTTTCAGAATGGCCTGCACGGCATCATCCTCCCACAACGCCTTCATATTCTCGCGACAGCTCAAAATGACTTCTGTGATCTCGTTCATGATATCCACATGTGGACCGCTCTCACTTTTACCATTGTTTCCGCTGTCATGTCTTGTAGAGGTGGTCGGCGTACGCTCGAACAGGCTGTCCTGTCCACTGACCTCGACCCGTCGTTCCTGCATTGCTAGGTATCGCCCAAGCATGCCATCAATACCATCCATAACCCCTTCCGGCACCTCACCTAACATTCGCGTCAAGTCTTCTTCGATAGCACGCAGAGGACTGAGTCTCATTCTCAATACATGGTGCTTATCCGTAAGTAAAACCAGTGGCTGGGTAGCCACCTCTGCGTCTGATTCCTGGTAATTGCAGCCCATGGTTTGTAGTGAAAGTTTACTCGTTGAACGGTGGTCTTCACCGCCAGAGGTAAGGGCAAGAAGAGATGCTATTGGTTCACCATTTGCCTCGGCTCGAAGAGCTTCAACAATAGTGATTGTGGAGCGAATAAGTTTAAGATGTATGATGACGCGTATGGGATCAAATTCAGCTTTCAAGGCGGTCCGACCCCATTGCATACGAAGGTCTATCGACAAAGGTAAAAAACAAGTTCGTATGAGAGGCCAAAAGAACAGAAGGCTGACTTCGTATCATGGTGGATTTTCCTTTATAGCACCAGTCAGAACTATATAACGCAACTAGAGACGGACATACCGCTCTCAGATTGTCCAAGTACTAATAGCTTGAACACAGGGCTCCACCTTCTCGAAGTTTCCTTCTCTGCTTGAATCTCCTCATCAATTCGATCGCTGGTCTTCTTTGCCTCTATTTCGCGTTGTTCTCGCGCGCGCCTTTCTTCAGGCGTCTCGTTGGGTGGTGGAGAAGTAAATATCGCAAAGGGATCGTTCTCAGTGGGCTTCATGTAATCGCAGGACCTGACTATTAAGCTCTCTGCCAACGCAATTACTTAGTGAATATCCAATAAGCCAATGGCTAGGTTCGAGTTGTGTGCATTGAAATCTGAATGATCATGATGGCAAGGCTGTGGGCCGTAGGCCCGTAGCTCGGCTACTATTCAAATCAGGCCGATCATGTGAGCATACCTTTCAACTTTCACCCATGAAATGAGTGGATGCCAATTTGGTGTCGTGTCTTTTCTTTGTTATACCTCTATGGGTGGACAGCAAACTATCAAATGGCCCATAAATAGGGCTCGAACGATAGTGGAGTGTTTTGCAGATTCACGAACGAGCGGCTTGACTAGCTAAAACTGCATACGATCGTCTTAGACTCAAGGTTTTTTCATGCTCTGATGATAGCTTCTAATCTAATATCCTGGCGTGTGTTTGGACATCATCAACGGTATGCTATGAA
>JABCKL010016836.1:9701-26145 GCA_018851305.1 Calocybe cyanea | reverse complement strand
ACATTTCTTAATAATCGCACAGCTTCATGGAGCTCGAGTGAGCCCCAAGCTAGGAACGGCGACGCAGAGACGAATCATCGCCGCGCTTCAACGGTTCCAGTCGCCATGAGCTATCCTACACATCCAGCTTCACTTATGCCTGGCAATGCTCCTCGAACAATTCACAGAGCAGACATATATTTCACCAATCCGACCCAAATGCCCGTACCCCATCACGATTACAATGCTTATTATCCTCCGCCACCTCCCGTTCCGCATTATCCAGTACCTCACTTTCCTCCTTATCACCACCAATCCCTCCCAATTCTTCCACCACTGCCAGTACCGCCGCCATTACCACCGCCGCCTCCTAGGCCTCCGCTGCCTCAGTCGATATCACTGAATGCTCTTCCAACGCATACACCGTTACTTCCTCCAGTTCCGCCTAAACCTTTTCATTTACCCCACTCGCATGCAGGAACGTCGTTTCCCCGCGACCCCGGTTCTTCGGCCCCAAGTATTGAACCAACATCTGGTGGCGGCCCTCCTTCGACGGGGTTACCAGCCGATGACAGCGACATAGCATTGGCACTGGCGCTATCTCAATCCATTTCACAAGAGGAAGAAGAAACACGGCGGATGCTTGATACTGAAGAGGACGCTGAGCTTGCTCGGGCCCTGAAGGCATCCTTGATCGAGGTTCAGAGTCCTATTCAGCTTGAGTTTGATTCTAATCCTATCGCCTCGTCGAGCCAGATTTCAAACTCAAATACCGCCAAAATACCTTCATCTCTCCCATATGACGATGAGACATTTGCACGACTGCTAGCTTCCGAAGAGGAGGCTGCGGGCGGCAAGAGCCCCATCAGTGTGCCGACGAGAGCCAAGTCTATCGATTCTGTTCCCGAAAGTTCCCGCCCGGAAGCAAAAAGGCAAAGTTCTGGAAGCAGTGGCTTTCGTGATACCTTCGCATCGGGTTCCACTACAGGGCCATCAGCAGTCGCAAGAGCGGAGCCAACCTTTGCCAAAAATGGGGAATGCGATGACCGAGAACTCGCACGTTTACTGGCAGCAGAATCCAGTTCGGTCACGGCCCCCTCCCTGGACGAACCTCCGGAAACCCACAAGATGTGTAATCCTATTCTGCATGCTCTCGAGCAAGATTCATCGCATCATTCCTCTACGGCTCATCAGTTCAATTCACCAAATCTTGGCTATGCAGACGACAAAGCGTTGGCACAGTCGCTTGCCACAGATGGACTCAATGGCCCCCCACCTAAAATCTATATATCTAGAACGTCTGATTTGAGCAATAACTTACTTCCTCCATCCAAAGATAAACTGCCCCAGTATTCTGTAATAGATACTCATGGCTCCTCGTCGCATGCCAACTGTGATAGCGATGAAGCGCTTGCGCGCTCACTTGCTACAGAACAATACACTCCTCCTGCGCCTGTCAACACCACCGAATCTCATACTCCTTCTTGCATCGCTTCGAAAGACCCGCCTCCTCCTTTCGCAGGTCAACACAGGCTCTCTGTCACTAACAGCAACGGCGACGAGGGAATAACTGTGCGCTTAATCACAAAAGAGGGGCGTAATACGCATTCAGAAGATGGTAGTGTTTCCACCGCTCATGCATCTAGTTCACGCGTTTCCAAAGGAGGCCCACCACAGTATCGTTTCAATAACAACGATGGGGGAGTGCCTGCGCCTGCGCCTCCTGCAAAAGACGGAAACGACAATCTCCTAGCTACTGCGCATTCAGCAGCAGCATCGAAACAAGTAACCACATCGCAGAATGGCACAAAACCCCCACGTTACTCAACATATGATCCTAGCGTGGCAACTGATCGGCCCTCCGATTCTCGGATTGAAACTCATCAAGCTCTATCGTCTCCAGAAAAGCGTCCATACAGTACTCTTACGCCACGTCAAGTTAAAGGCCCAGAATCCTCTACACCTACCAGCTCTCCCACAAGCCCACCCCTGTATTCTGACGACTCACGATCATCAGCATGCGTAACAACAACTCTCGGGCACTCCTCCGCCATGCAGAATTCTCCCTCGCCGGTGTCAGAAATCATGTCTGCCACAGAGCCATCTCAGTCTACTTCAGTGTCATTTTCTAGGCATACAAGCTTCGTGTCATCTCCCATCCGAGATGGCGGTAGTCCGCCAATGAGGATCGACGGCCCTTCTGAGACTCCTGAGATGTCGTTGAATGTGTCTCATCAGGAGCAGCTTGGCTCGTCCTCTTTACGTCCAAGCCCAAGTACTTTGAATCTTAATGCATTCGTGAACAGAGAGCTTCTCAAGGGTGTTAGTAAGTAATCAGAATTTAGCAGCCTAGAAACATTCCTCTGATCTCCTTCCAGCAATAGGGTTTATGGCACCCCAAATTTCTGATCAGTTGAACCCAATGCCAGGCGAGATGCCACTCATTATTTCCCTTCCATATGGAAAAGCCCGTCCTCTACATTTGCAAGGGTCAAGTTGGAAGCACACGCTTAAACTCATGGCTGAACTGAGTGGTACTAGGGTTGAGCCATCCATAGATGCCATCACTGTGAGCAAGACACCTCCAAAATTGCGAACTGTCATACAATTCGTCAAAGTGAGCTTGAACACGTTTCAATAGTCTAAGATCCTTAATTCTCATTTTAACCAGCCCCACCGTGATTCTACCATCTGGCGCAGCATTTTTTACTTCACTGTTGAGTATCCCTCTCCACAACCTATCCGCAATCCAAGTGTGAATGATCTTCCATACTCGTACAATCTTGCCGGTATCCCAACACTACTTCGTGATGCCGCTGATACTCCTTTGTCCAAGACATACACGATCCCGACATCCGAAACATTGCCTTACCCAACATTGCCCATTACGTTCCCAGAGCTTGCTTTGTATCTACAGGCAGCTTTAGAGGATTCACGAAAGTACCTCAATGACGCGACTAGTGGCAATCGGAAACTTGCCAAGATGATCGCCACATGTTACCCAGCAGAAGATAACGCACAGGACATTCCCAACCGTAGTAGCGTTGGGGGATTGTTCAAGAGGGTCGTGGGTCTTTCAAATAGGCCAAGCCGAAGTGGAGGAAACGAAGAAATTTACGATCTCGTTACTCCGTTCGTAGCAGAATGGGGGTAATGGTGTTTTAGGCTCATAATCAATCAATCCTGGACAATATATTACTACTGCAGGAGATCTAAATTATCTACTTATTGCGTGTAAAGTAAGATCTAGAGTTCGAAGAAGGTATGTGACCTCTTATACTCAAACAAATCATACTGAACACCGTACAGATGGTATCATACTTGCACGAATAACGAATGACGAACGCCCGCTCAAACGCGTAGTTAAAAAATTCCATAACTATACCTCGCTTTCACACACGCCAATAGTGGCCCCTGCGCCCTCCGGAAGCACACAAGAACACTCTGTAGAGGATGCACGAGAGGCTTTCCTGGTCGAACTGGCCACCTTTCAGCTTTCACTGAAGAAAAGCGCGATGATCTGTGAAGCAGAAGCAAGGCAGGTGGAGGAATATCAACGTGAAAAAGAACGAATTGGTATCTGCTACATTCACTACTCCGCTCTGTTCATCGAATCAATTCACCCTCATAGAAAAAGAACACGTCATACTACGAGAACAGATAGAGCAGCTGAAAACTGCACTCGAAGACGCTCAGTTGGTAAGACGCCAGAAGATAGAGTATGACTTGATTGCGGAGAAAATCAATACTTTACCCAGCCGGGACGAGCTCGAAAGGTGCCTTTTCCCCCTTCTTTTACTGCGACCGCTAGCCTGAAAACTTATGAATAAGCGCGATTGAAGCTCTAGAAGGTGACATGGCCGCTATACGTTCTGAGCACGACAATCACAACCAGACGTTGCAAGAGCAGAGGTTTTCCTTAGATGCAATCATTGCGCAATTGGACATCCTACGTTCTTTGGGTAAGGACAGGGACGTTACATCCGTTGCTCCATCCACAAGGCCATCGCCTGCCCCTGATAATGAGGACGAAAAAGATATCACAGAGGGGGTTGCAGTGGCGACGCTCACTCTCACGGAAGCCGCAGCTGACGTGGGAAAGGGGGAAGGGGAAGAGGAGAAACCACTTCTTGAGTCTGCTTCAACCGCCAACACAAACCAAGCAGAAAATGATATTGAAATGGGAGAGGTAGAAGAATCTCCCAGAAATGATAAGCCGAAGAAGAAACTGAGGGAGGAGCTTGAGGAAGGAGAAGCAAGCGACACTAGTAGTGCTTTGTCTGATCCACCGGACGATTAGAATCTTTTCATGTCGACTAAGCTACATGCAGCTATACTATGTTTTATTGTCAGGTAACTGCACCTCAAGAGTCATAAGGTCTCGGGCACAGATGACTGGCTGTCCGAAATCTTTCGCTGCCAAATCTGCAATGGCGTTCATAACCATGATAGCTTCCTCCGCAAGTCCACCTGAAAACCGCGATGAGAAGTGATTAAGTACTAACTGCCGTGCTCGTATTTGTTTCGCAAATGTACCAGCCATTTGTGGTGTCGAGTGACCCCTCGACTTTGCTGTTGCCTCCACGCTTGCGTAAGAGTCCGACTTTTTAGCGCGCCTGTCTAGGCCTGGTAGATGAGCATTGGTAGCTTCATGAACCAACAAGTCCGCATCCATTGCCAAAGGTATGATAGGAGAAGGGTCATGCGTGTCACCCAGAATGACTAGTTTACGTCCCTTTTGACGGGGAGGCCCAACAAGGGTAGTTCCGTCAGAGAGCTCGATGCTCTCTCCTTGTTGCAGATTTCGCATGACGACCAAAGGAGTACTCGTACGCTTGAGATGAGGGACGTACATCTCTGGGTCCATCTTGCCTGGAATTGGAGCTTCTGTTACAACAAAGCCTACACACGGGACAGAGTGATTGATGGGTGCAGCGGAAACCGATATATTGTCATCATTGAAGATATTTCTCCAAACCTCATCGACTTGACATATGTTTCGGCCGTCTGGCGACTCAAAAGGTAAACGCGTCATAGAGGTGTAATCTCCGGTCTGCGGTTCGGAAAGTGTTCGCAGCTCATGAACCACATATGGCGCACCGAGGCGTGAATGCGTGTAAGACAGTCCATTACGAACGTAGGCCCGAGTACCTAATGGTCCGTATATTTCCAGCAGCTGCCATAGCGAGCGTGAGCTTAGCAAAAAAACAAAACCGATGATTTAGCTGTACTAACAGGTTGGTTCATATTGATCTGAGTCCTTGGATCATCGGCGCCGTTGACAATACCGCCGGCACCGTTCAGGCAGCTAGACAGAAGGGGAACAAGCCCAAATATGTGATCCCCTAGGAAGTGAACCGGTGAGAAATGCATGATCTGTGGCAAAAGAATCCTGAGCATACCATGAGTATGTGTAATAAATACCTTCTTGATCTTACCCATTCTGACGCTACTCCTTTTAAGTTGGAGCAGAGCAGCTTCTCCACAGTCAAATAACCACACCTCTCGACCGATGTCGAGCGCTAAACAAGAGTTTTTCCTGGTATGCGTCGATTGCGCCGCCGCCGTCCCAAGAAATGTGATGGTGAATGGTGCTGCATTCGAAACTGGCTCAAGAGTACGGTACTTGGACATATTTACAGAGTATTTTTCCCGAGATGACAGTATTTGACAAGGCGCCCGATGTCCAGCATTCAAATGGCGCGCTGATCTGTCTGACCACTGAGATGAGTTATTAAGCAATGGGTCTCAGATTGTTTTACTCAACAGTTTCTTAAAGCGATCGAGGCAATCTGCCCGACTGTGAGGAGTTCAATAAGAAAGATGGAGCAACAGATATACTTACAGCTACTGAAGGTCACAAGAAAGTGAGGACAAGACCTTCGGAAACAGCAGACTTTGGCACAGCATTCTTGCCACAATATCACTTCGTAGAGTCATGCATCGATTAAACGGATAGCTTTGGAAATCACACAAGCGATTGGGTGCTAGTACAGTAGTAAAAACTAATAAATAGTTCTAGATAAGGAGTCGCTGATGGAAATCTCGAGTCATATGGGATGTGTAGCTTCGCGAGCTGATGATGGCTTGATATAAAGCAACTGAAGTCCTTCATTGTGTCCACCTGCGAAATGCTGTCCCAATCCAGTAAGGAGAATCCGCTGTTCTGCATGAGTGTATGACCCAAAACTAGACTGTGTAGCTTTGGCCAATGGCCGCGGACGAGTGGTCGGACATCAAGTAGTGGCGTGTAGTATGATGTCCGTTCACCACCCAAAGTCAGTTCCTTCAGGTTACGACAGCGATCAATCAACATGTTCCAAAGAGATTCTGGGAGAGTCTGAACAGCGTCTGGGTCTGTAAAATGATTGGCTATGCAAGCATGTTCAAGATTAATCGATCACATACGCTGAAAGAAAGACATTGAAAACGGACGTTCGTGATAGTTGGTTGTAAGACTGAATCCCTCTAGATTGTCAAAATTGCAGAGCTTTGCAATTTAATTGATGCTTGGATCTCTATTTACAGAACTTACCTCACTATCTTCGGGTATTGGTACACCTCCCACAGTACTTCCGATGAAGCAAAGTCGGGGACAACTAGATGATGTGAACGATAATCGCATCAATTATCAACAAGAAGCGTACTGTTTCCGAAGCGCCAGCCACAGAGTCTCCTCTGGTGGCTCGAGCCCATCCCATATAAAAGTCTCCAGACTAGAAAGATGCGGTGCGAGTTGTTCCAAAGCATCTGAAACTTCTACCTCCGCATCGATCCAAACATAGGACGAAGACATTAGATCGTTTGGTCGGAGGACAACTCTTTTGACATGATGAGCTAGATCGGGTCGTGCTCGGAAAAACCTAAGTCGCTCCTTGCACCGAGAATATGTTTTGCATTCAAGACGTGTGTACAGTACAGCTAGCAAAGATGTTTGAGTACTGTGTGACTGTTTGTCCATATTAATCAAACTAGAACCAAACTGAATGCAAGAAGAAGCGTACAGCGAGGGAAAAGCTGAGGACATCTCGTGGGTATTGCAGGCATTGAGCAATGACAAGAAGGAGTTCCGATGGCAAACGGGTGTCTGAAGGGCGGCCCGGGGACTTCCGCCGAGGGTTTATGTTTTCTTGCCATTTGGATATAGAGAGAGGATGCATTTGTCGACGAGCCAGAGTAGTTTACAAGGCCACTGCAGCGAACACCCTGGTTGCAAGACGGGGCACAGCCTTGGAAGTTGTGGCTTGCTTGCACCCTGATTTAGTGATTAGAAGATAACAGGCCATCTGAAATGCCATTTGGGGTTAGAGCACGTTTTGTGACAGACGATATTGTAGTTGTCGAGTGGTGAATGAGAAACGCTAGAAATCGTGTTTTCTATAGCAGAATATCGCGCGTCCGAGGTACTTGCACCATTATGATTACTTGGCGTGATTGGGAAGAACAACAAACAAGTTTTGAAGCTGAAAAAACATGGTAAGTTTCTAATCACGTGATCGTGAAGCGTTAGTTGGTTGATCTCGTTTTCTAACTTTCTGCTATACCTGCATATCCAAGTACTGACCATCATACATAGTTAACTAGTCGCTCATTCTGATCTACCCACTACATTTCTATGGCGCTAAACTTGTCGCCCCGCAAAGTTGTACCTCTGGCATCTGGTGATGACTATTCAAGACCCCGGAAAGACTCTATGGGCTCAGGAATGACCAAGCGCGTTTTTTTCTGCGGGGTTGTAGTCGAAGGCTCAGAACATGGCAAAAGACTTCCAGAAGGTAGGTCATCAGTACTAGTTCATCCGATTATGATTTTATCTTGGAACCCCAGACATACAGGACCTCGTTCTTTCACTCGGAAGCCCACTTCCTTCTGACATCCTCCCACCAGACATGCTTCCAAATCCTCATGACTACGCAGAAAGTGACACAGTGAGTGGTCTACTCACGTCGCTCACAAATACATCGTTGCAGGCAAGTTCCATGGTCATAAACCTACCATGGACGCGCTTGTAAGAACGAGACTGAACTCCTGTGGTAGCATCACGGAACTCAGAGAAAGCGTGCACTCACGGATTCTTCCGCGCTATTATCTGTTATCAACGAGCTAGTAACAAGCGAACGTTCATATGTCAAGCGCCTCCAAATTTTGAAGCACGATTATGCGGACCCTTTGCGCAGCTTTGCACGTAGTAAAGACACTGCGATCATACCTGCTTATGAGGCCAAAATATTATTCGGAAATTTGGACAATCTACTGCCCGTGAATGAAGCGTTCTTGACCGATTTGGAGAAAATGCTCGCACCCAATGGACGGGACACAGTCGGAGGGGTCGGGGATGTTGCCCTTAAGCACTTCAAGGACTTACGAGGTTTTGAACAATACAAGCAATATTACGTTAAACGAGAAGACGCTCAGCTAATATTCGAACGTGAAGTGTCTAAGCGATCGTCTCGTTTCGCCTCATTTATCGATGTAAGTGTGTCCAAGTAGCCCTCATTCAATATTAATATAGTTTTCAGCATATCAAATATCAGTCAGCAGACCCCAAAAACAGAGTTGGTCTGCGCGAGCTTCTTATGGAACCGGTACAACGCATACCGCGTTATACTCTTCTCTTTCGGACAATGTTGAAACACATGACGCCAGGAGATCCGCAGAGAGCAAAGATCACGGAAGCTGATGAGATCGCGAGCAAAATTGCTCAAGCTGAAGCTGATGAACAAACGAAAAGAGCAGCAATATTCTATTGTTTAACAGCAACCATTGATGGTTTCCCCCCAGACCTTTTCTCAAATTCACGTCGATTCATTGACTGCATCGACGTCGAGGATATACAGGCTGACTCAACAGCATTTGCTCCTTCATCTTCTGGAGGAACAGCCTCACTCCATTGCACTCTTTTCTTGTTTGACGATAAGCTTGTCTTCGTCAAACGCCCTGGGAGTGGGGAAAAGAGTGGTCGGGTATTGTCGGGACTCGATGAGCTTGAGAAAGTTACCAAGGCCGGCGGGATACCGGCTGGGAAGAAGAAAAGTGGTATGACATGTAAAGGCGTTGTTGATATCACCGAGATCGTTGCAACGGACGTCGGAGGTGCCGGTAAGCATTTCCCCCATCTTTACGACTGTGACCCATCTTCTCTTAGACTTTCACTTCTATCTGGAGTGCCCACCTCAAGACCCGAGCGATCGTTGGTCAGGACGTTCGTTTCGTGCTTTCTCTGTTGTGCACCCACCACATCCTCCGAACATGAATCCTGCACAGACAAGTGCAGATAAACAACGGTTTTTGGAAAACCTCTGGCACGTTCAGGCAACATACAGATGCCGTGCGGGCCAGTCGGTAGTTCTGCGTGCCAATGAACAGGAAGTTGAGTCGAAAGGCAGTAGAGTTACTACCGCTCGAACATACTACAATGTGTACCAGCGTACCGCTTTTTTACAGGAACCCAAGAAGGTATGTTGGCCTTGTTTCCGTTGGCTGGCCTCGACTGATCCTGTCATGAGACTAAAATCGTAGTTCATATTGACCCCTCTGGATCATCAGATCCTATCCCCTTGGGCATGGGCGTTGCCCCGTTTGCAAGCGTGAGGATCCAACCGCTTGCTGGTCAACTTTCCAGGTATACTGTGAGATCAAATGTTGACGATGAAGTTGAGGAAGACATTGTGCAAACTGAGCGCGTGCCATCTCGAATAGTTGATACTAGTACGCTAGAAGTCCCCAGCCGATACTCTGATTAACATCATTCTTTCTAGTTCATCAGTTCGGCTTCTTTGAATTCCGTACGGGACTGAACTCCCGGCCATCGACACCCACCGCTCGTTCCCGCGTTGCAATTTTTGGACTGGATGCTTTGTCTCGAAATCTTTTTAATTCACGACCCGGCTCAGCTATGGGAGAATTCTTCGGAGGTTCGATCAATGGCCACAAGCGCACCAAATCAACAGCGAGTCGCACGTCGACATATACTCAAACAACAACAACTGGAGACGGAAGCTTGACCAAGTTCTCGCGTCGCTCAAACTCGACTGCTGCCACATCGGTCATGGACGACGAGTCATTCTCTGGATCTGGATCAAGAAAGATGAAAAAGGGCAAATATCCAGGCGGTTCAACTTCTGATTCCGAAAAATCTCCTGGTCGCCGGAGACCTTACTCACTTTCGAGGTCCAGGTCACCTTCGAGAGAACGCGATGCGAATGATACTGATAGTTCAGTTTTTGTTGGAGACAGATATATGGACGATTCCGAAAGGGAATTGGCGCTTCAATTGGAATTGGCCAGGCGGAATAGCAAGAATCAGCACGGAAATGGGATCCCTTCATTGCCTATAGGGGAGCCCGTCGAGGCTACCATCTACGAAGGTTGGACTGTGATTTCTTCCGTGCAAATGACTCCATATGAATCATTTCCTATAGAACCCCCACAGCCGGCGCGACCACTATCACGAGCGTCCCATATTTCTAGCCACCGGTCAACGACGCCCCGCCCTGACTCCTTGACACCTACCAAAGCTTTAGAGTCACCCACTCGGCGTTCTCGCTCGCCCTCGCAGCATTCCCAAGAACGCAGACCCTTGGGACCCCTCTCGAGTGGCATCTCCACGACGAGTGTCTCCTCAGGTCGGCAAAAGGAAGCTGAACGCAATATCTGATTCATTTCGCCCAAGCGCAGAGGTCTTGGACAAGGCGTTGGAGTTGACCCAGACGACATTGCAAGAAGTATAACGGTTTATTTGGACAATCTGCGCATAGATTTACATCATTTACCAGATCGAAACCTCGCGTAGCACGATCAAGAGAATCAGAATTCAAGCCGACGATTTACGCACTGACGGTAACCAGAATAGAGAAAATGACTACTCGCGACCATCATCACCGATCAAGGAGCCCTGGACGCCCCAGCGGCGGCCCCCTCCTTTGGTAAGCCCTTTTCCGCTTTTTGTCCATATTTGACTTAGTATTCTCCAGACCAAAGACGCCCAAGAGCGTATGGAAGAAATGAGACAGGTGATTGGTCGCCGATTTGACGATACACCTCGTCGATTAGGTTCCATCGTCGACACACCGACTCGAACTGCCACACCAGTTCGAAATACTTGCTCTGCCACCGCCCACACCAATTTGCGTGTCATCGATTCACTTGCGTCCGAAGCTGACACAGACCTAGCCAAAGCGACTTCTTGCCAGGAAATGCTTCAAGAAAATCTCAAGACGGTGTCGACCTATTTCAAGGAGGTTTGTAGTGTGCTTTGGGATTTTATCTTGGCTAATGTGCCCCCAGAAGGCACACGAAGTTGAAAAGGCCCGAATCGATATCCAGAACGCGAAACGTCAGACTGAGGTTGTGAAAAGTTTGCTGGCGGATGCCACTGCAGAGAAAGACATCATGTACGAGGTAAAGAAGACAGCGCAATCCACAGCTGCATATTATAACATAAACACTAGGCATTTAACGAAGAGCTGGACGGGATGTTCAACGACATCAACCTTCCTGACGATGAAGCTTGGGCTGCTATGTCAAAAGATCTGAAGCAGACCAAAGAGGCTCGCAATATGCTAGCACAGGAGAATTCGTAAGTAGTAACGATCTACGGTTGCTTTACTTTGTTGCCAATCTCTACCTAGGCGGCTGAAGCTCAAGCTAGCAGAGGCAGAGATGCAACGAGACGAGTGAGTGTTTTTGACCTGCCGTGTTAGCACGATTCTTAATGCATACTATTTGCACAGGTGGGAGGCATTACTCCGTGCTCACGGACTAATATCATGATTATGGTCTGATCCCTGTTTGCAATCAGACTGTTTAATGTATCTACTACATCATATGTACTCATACATGACGATATCAGGGCTGTATCTACTGAAACCATCCATATTACTCCACTTGTCTTGTGGTTATTAAAGTCGTCCTCGGACATACGCTCCCCGTACTTGAGGCTATTTGTCATCAGGAAGAGCAGTATAATAGGATGGGAGGGGTATCGAATGCAATATTGGAAATCGTGTGTGCGCTTGAATGTCGTGAATGTTGTTTCTATGGATGAAGAATAATATTTAAGCTTTCATGTTTTTTAGAATTGAGGAAGACTTGGTGGGATGCATCGTGGAATCGCGACAGCGTCCAGAAGTAAGGAATGACGGTTGACAGTCCGCAGATGAACGCTCGGGATCCTGGTTCTGGAGGACATAATCTGAAACAGGGGAACCAGATGTCGTTAATGTCCCGAATTCCTCTGTCCCCAGGGGCACGTTTAGAGGGAATGTTTGGATATCAGGTAGGGTCAATAGCCCATCTTGTGCATTTGGCGCGCTTCGCGTTCGGCGGTGGAGAGTACCCCTGGCCCAGCGTTTAATCGTACTCGGAGCATGTCTTTTAGGTTCTTTAGGTTCTTGGTTTTCTGTATCCGGTTGTTGACATTGAATCAGGCTGAGAGAAGTAGTGGAGGAAGAGCGGGATTGAAAAAACTCTTTGACGCCGTTAACTAAAGAACGCGAAGTTTTCATGGGTTGTTTGGTCTCAAAAGCCGAAGGATCAGACTGCTTGGATGGACTATGGCCGCCGAAAATGGTATGGCGAACGGAGTTTTTCGATGGAGGGGTGGGCTGCGCTGTAGCGTGCGGGAAGAATGAGGATAACGGTAGACTAGAGATGGGGGCACCAATAGGTGCTTGGAGCTCAGATTTTGAGAGATTCGCAACACTGTGAGGCTTTGACTGTCTTCTCGAGGGGAGTGAAGGTGTTTTCTTTGGTGATAAACCAGGCCTGTCAATCGTACTCTTGTGTCGTGGTACACGGAGGCTCTCATGCCTTATCAACCGATTCTTGGCCATACCGGCTACGCTCAATCCCGACTGCGATCGAACAAAGCCTCCTTTCGCGGCCTTGGGAGCCTGAAAAAGCTCTTCATCTCTTATACTTGCGGACGACCGAGCTGTCACGCAAAGTTGAGAGATGGCATCTTGAAGGCCCTGGTCAACTCGCGAACGGGCAGAGGGGGAGTGACGTCGTATAACGATAGTCTCGGAGTCCGAGGACATGGGGGAAAAGATACCTCTTCCAGATGCTGTTGAAGATCTACGGCTGGGTAGTTCCAATTCGGACCTAGTTGCAGAATCCTGTTGGAGTAGCCCCTTATTTCTCGTATCGTTTTCGGAGAGATTTTGAAGCGACTCTGTGGGCTTGGAGAGATCTGGGCTCTTGTTGAGTCGCTCAGGAATTGACTGGATCGTAGGCAGAGTGTTGGGAGACTCAATGGGGTCATCCTTGTTTGTGGATGCGATAAGCTCTCCCTTCCCGTCGAAGATCAAGCTCGGAGTTGGCTCGTCTACCCAGGAAGGTTGATATGTGAGCGATTCTCGTAACGAGCTAATCCAGGCATCCTTCTCCCTTTGACATGCAGCAGCGAGCTCAAATTGATGGTTTTTGGATGTCAAACGGATGGAGCATGGCAACATAGCTTGTTGAATACGTCATAAGATCGAGAGGACTGGCCAGGACAAAGAATCAAAACTTACCATCAGCTTCATCCACGTCATGTATATCAAAATCGGAAAGTCCAAACCAGTGCCTGGGCTCGTATACTTTGCCTTTGGACACCTTGACGAGGATGATGTAACCGCCAGGATATAAAAACGCTCCCAGGTACTTCGCAGTCACGCTAGAGAAAGAAGCCTTGAGAGTTTCGTAGTATATAACATCCAACGAGCCTGCCAAAAGGCAAGTACCAAGGGAGTAAAGGAAAGGCTGGGTCAAAAACTGAAAACCTGGGTACTGCGAAACCATTTGGGACATAATTGGGCTGGAAAGAGATATTCGCGAAGCGATGAGTGCGGACTGCATCGCGACATCTTGGCGATGGCGGGCCTCATCAACAGAACTAGCGATGGCTCGCATCGCCTGGGTAGCACTTTCCACGATGTTATCAACATTGGATCGAAGATGAGCTGGAAACAAAGCAGGTACAGTTCTTTGAGGCTTCAGCTGTTCGAGTATGAGGGGGTATTTGCAAATTCTTTGGACAGGCTTTATTAAGTAGTCGGCAAATGCAAGTCGTGAAGTGTGCTTCTCTTTTCGTATGTAGTCCGTGTGAGGATTTGTGCCTTCTCTCTGCAGTAAATTGCTTGACCGTGAACGAAGAGTACGCGTCGGACCTTCCACAGACGACATGGATGTGGCCCGTCCCCGGTCGTGATTCAGGATGACATTGGCAGGAACGTTCTCGTACTCGTCAACAACAGCTTGTTCTGAACAGTCTTCAGAGGCCACCGAGCAAAGTTCTAGCTCGCTAATAAGAGAAGAGCAACGCCGTTCAAATACGTCCCATTCAATCGGGTATCGTGATGAAATTTTTTTCACAACATTAAGAGCTTCAAGATGGCCCGCACAAAAGGATTGATAGAAAGTAAATCGCTGAGCCTAAGCAAATAATGAGCATTTTTCTAAATGTTCGAATCTGTGCTAGTTTACCTCTGACGCGAGCTTGGTCGTCACAGCCCGAATTGCAAGGTCGGTGTTCGCCAAGGCTAGACCATGGGTCTTTTCCGAATTTCGCATCCGTTGATATGCATCCATTTGGAAGCCTAGCGGGGCCATCTCACAGCGAAGTTCTCGAACAAACTGCTCATGAAGCTGCAAAATCTCCTCTGCATTCCTTGTCAGAACCTCTATTTCTTGATTAGTCAGCAAGTATCGCGTGGCATGAAACGATGACGTAGTTTGATCGGAAAGGTTGGCTGACGACCCGGTCATGTTCATGTGCGAGTTGATCCAAGGGCTCGACGTGAACGACGTGAACGACGACGGAGGCGCAGGGCGGCACTGAATGGTAGGGAGAATACGAAGATAAACCTAGATAAATAGTCAAGCAAACGATGTCGGATGAGAGCAACGCGCTTACTGTGACCAGAGCCCTTAAATCTAACAGATACCCCATCTCCGTATCGATAAGTTCTTTGAGTGCGTGGTATTTACGAAGATCGTTCTTGGCCTTTTCATATTGTCTCGAATCATCCGAATCAACATCACTCCAAGCCCCTTCCACGCTTACATCCTCGGTCATACGTCCAGGACTGTCCACAACGCGAGGGCTATAGTCCTCTGTATCGGATAAAGTATCTGAGGACATAGATACTTGGAAAAGAGGCTTTGGGCGGGTGATGCTAAGCCTATTCATGGATGATGGTCTCACTGTCGCGTCATTTGCCATATTTGGCGTGCTCCTATCGCCGCTGGAAGATACTGTGCCGCTTGGAGAGTAGCGGCCGTCACTTCTGGGGTACTGACCAGACGAAGACCGTTTTAAAGCGGCAGGTACAGAGCTGCATCGCTTCATGGGATAGCCAACGTCATGCGAAAGGTTTGGATCAGGGAACGAGGCAGACTGAGGTAGTACTTGTGATGTCGGCCGAGCTGAACAGGTGACCGAACGTTTGACCATTTTGGGAGGTGGTGTTGGCGGCGTGGATATCCACGTGGGTGGGCGGTTAGACATAGAGGAAGACGGCGAGTTAGGCGCCGTAGTAAATACCTCAGGGGAATCGAAAGACTCGTCGGAGGGGGGTAGTTGAGTGGTTGGGGTACATAAAGGGGATGCAGAAATCGATGGCAGCGGTGAAAAACGATCTATGACAAGTTTGCGTGGGTTATCCGCGGGAATCGGCATAGAATTTGTTGAATGAGGCCGGATTTTCCGTTGGGCGTTAAACCTGCGCGAGAGGATGGTCGGCGCGATAGACGCGGATGGTGAGCAGTTTAATCCCTGAAAGCCCGCCGGAGAGGGCGCTACCAAGTAATCCATAGTTATTCCGCGGGGCGCCGAACGACGTCAAAGACCGAGTGCTACAAGAAGATGAACCGGATGAGTCGCGACGATATTTTCTACGAGACAAAAAAAAGGACCAACGTGTTGGGCCAAGGAAAAAAGTTCCTCGCCGTCGCTGTGCGGATAGATCAGCGGAAGCAGGGGATAAAAGCAAAAATTTTATTTAAAGGAGAGCAGGCCGGGCTCAGACAGAGTGGGGGGTTTGGTTCTCCTTTGTCATGCTAAAAGCAAGACCATCATGCATGTAAGTAAGCCTCTCGGCTGCCCAAAGTAATCGATATTTAGATATTCGTTGTCAACCATTATCATCAGCATCAACGTCATTATATCTATTGAGCATATTTACGGCCTCTTGGGGTTCATCGTCTCACACACAAGCGCCGCTTGCTCCGACACTTCACACAATGCGCAGCACCCCTATGCTATAACCAAAAGCATCTAGTGCTCCTTCCAAAATGCATTGCACGAACGACCGTGCAGAACTTTCATTTACTGAAAAGAGTTTGAAGATGCCGTGGTGATCGTAGCCAACCCAGAAGTATTGCATGATGCATGACAAATAAGGCAAGAAAACGACGACATCGGCAATGCTATCAGGAGGTTACAGCATTACAGGGGCTCGAGTGACGACAATGTGCATAT
>JABCKL010016835.1:0-13963 GCA_018851305.1 Calocybe cyanea | reverse complement strand
CTCCATTTTCCTTCTCTTAATACAACCCTCTTAGCCGCTTGTCTGTCAACACCCTCATCATTCTTACGTACCCATCTCTTGGGTTTTCGATCTGACACTTCTGCCTCAACGTATCCATCGTAGGGTACCGCCAACGCAGTCGTGGCAATTTGCTCCCACCACAAGCGACCGCTTAAATTGACTATATACTTGGCATGACTCAACACACATTTTTACTTCGCATTCTCATTATCATCAAATTCTATTCTAAGTTCAACAGGAAATGGTAATCTACTCGGGTTATATCTGCGTTTTACATCTCTCTCGCTTACCCAACCACTTTCTGTTCGCTCAGTGGCACCACCAGCTCGAATACACTATGTACTTTTTTGTTGCTTCGCATCAGAAGCTGCTCGAGCATTGTGTACCTTTTTTTCCAATAAAAAATACACAGCTTTCACAACGTGTACCTATTCAAATCGTCACACTTCTCACTCACAAACCACACCGAGATCACGTAACGTCGCCGAGTTGTATCTACTGGATATCACAAACGTGCACGAAGGAAATTTGCTGAACTCCGGGCCGACCGGATATGTGCCCAAAATGGTTGCCTGAGGTCGGTGAAAAAGAGGAGAAGAGAAATTACGAGTGATGATCGTCCCGAACGCAAAGGTGGATGCTATTGTCTATGACATATGTGGAATAGCCTCCGTGTGGGCCGCTATGCATCAATTACATCTACGATGCCTATACGGTCAGAGGAACTATATTTCCGGACCTAAAATATACCAAAGATTTTTCCCACCTTGTGAATCTGGACTTGCATGGTAGCTGCCGTTGCACTGAGTGGTCAGAAATCGCGGAAGATCGATAAAAGTGTCAGACTCAGAAGAAAATCTGACCGACGCCCAACGAACGTCGCTAGGTATTAGACGCCGCAAGAACTGGACATCTTGGCCATTCGAAAGCTGGAACCCCGCTAACTTTGTTGCCTTTTCGCGCACGAGATAAATAACCTGAAATTCCCTCCTGTTGAAAACAGTCTGTCCAGAAAGCACTGCCGATAGAGGTTCCACACGCAGATGATCTCCCTGCATAAATTACAGGTCGCTATTTTACTGGGCGAGTCGGCTTTCCTCCAGCTCCACATTCAGCTAGAATGCTCATGAAGACAGCAGATTACTGAAATCGTCTACTTGGGTGTTCTACGTGATTAGAACAACGGTAGACTCCACATCTTGCTTTCAGCCAATGAAGGCGTATAACTGTTTAGTAAGAGGCAGAATGGTCGTGTCCAGAGTCGTGAAAAACCAGATTTCATCTGCAGTACGCAGCAATGCGAATTGAGTGTTGTGCTGGTATTATTGAGATTTAGAGCGTAGGTAGCTATATGCAACTTGATGAACCAAGACAAGGCATACTGAGATATGTTTTTTGCTCGGTGATGACAACGGATATGACGTGCCAAAGTAGCATATTTGTTGATTTCAGAGGGAGTACAGCACACATATATCTCGATCCAAGATGTAGACTTCAGGTATCAAGGATCTGAAACGTAAACGGCAAGTAGTTGATACTTTAGCAGATCTGCATGTTTTACACTAGCTTCAACGGCGATAGACTGGCGATA
The DNA here is from genome assembly GCA_018851305.1 of Calocybe cyanea. NCBI lineage: Eukaryota > Fungi > Basidiomycota > Agaricomycetes > Agaricales > Lyophyllaceae > Calocybe > Calocybe cyanea. The sequence goes on along the minus strand of JABCKL010016835.1, from coordinate 12,351 downwards.
GTAGTTGTCATAGCGTGGGTGAGCATCTCAATTAGAAAATGCTGGACCATTACAGCTCTTGGTCGACTGTATCCGCGGACTTCAGCGTATATACGCCCAGCTCTTAGCAATGGCGGACAAAAGAAAAACAATTCCGAATCCCGCTCTTATCCCGTCCCCAACATAATGTATTTTTAAATCCACGCTGGAAATTTTCCCTCTCTCCTTCAGAAGGTAAAGGATCCAAATGAGCAGTGGATCTTCTGCCTTGAATTCCAAGCTGCGAGCGGCTCTGGCTTCTCGCGATGAGCGCTGGATACGCCGTAAGCTACCCGACCCTAGCTCATCATCGTCTAATTCAGGCCTGATCGACTTTAACTCAAACGACTACCTCTCCCTTTCCCTCTCCCCAATATTAAGACAGCGATTCCTCACTAAGCTCAGCAAAGCGCCAGATGTCCTTGGATCAGGCGGCTCTCGACTATTGGTGAACGGGCACGCACATAGCTCACTCGAAGCTCGCCTGGCTGATTTTTTCGGGTCGGAGGCGGCATTGCTCTTCAACTCTGGTTTCGATGCCAACGTCGGGTTTTTCTCTTCCATTCCACAATCGGGAGACATAGTGGTTTTTGATGAGTACATTCATGCCTCAGTGCATGATGGCATTCGAGCGTCGCGTGCCAAGGAGTCCAAGTACGCTTTCGACCACAACTCCGTCACGTCTCTCAGGAGTGTCTTGACGAACCTCAAGGAGGTTTTTGAAGGCCTAAAAACCGGCGAAACTAGTCTGTTTGTCACAGTGGAAAGCTTGTACAGTATGGACGGCACTTTCGCGCCACTGACAGAAATCGTAGATGCGTTGGAGGAACTATTTCCAAAAGGGAACGCGTATCTTATTGTAGACGAGGCCCATGCAACGGGAATCTATGGGCCTCAAGGAAAGGGTAGAGTGGTAGAGATGGGCCTAGAGAATAGGGTTCTTGCACGACTGCATACCTTTGGAAAGGCGTTAGCAGCAACAGGAGGTGAGACCACTCGTTGTATTTCATTTGAATATTCCTGAAGGTGCGATGTTATAGCCATCGTACTCACAAACTTCCTTGTCCGCGATTATCTGATAAACTACGCACGTTCGTTGATATATACGACATCTCTTAGTTTTTCCAACATCGTCGCCGCCGATTGCTCCTTTGATCTCCTCATTGATGGCACTGCAGAGGCTGTGAGTTTCATATCTCTTGCTCACACGTTGCATAATTTGATAAGAAACTTCTTCATCTAGCTAGCCCGCCGTCTGCTCTCTCTCTCTACACACTTTGTATCTTACCTCCGCCCGCGACTCGCTGGTATCCCGCCGAGACTACTCTCTCTTCCTGCGCATCTAGAATATGATTGTGATAGCGCTCCGATCTCACAAATCATCCCACTAATGACATCACACCCGCGCCCGCTCTCCGCATATCTCCTTGCGCTGAGTATGAATGCACGTCCAATCACTTGGCCGACGGTTCCCAAGGGAAAAGATCGCGTGCGCATATGTTTACACGCGAGTAATACATTGGCAGATGTGGAGCGGCTCGCTCAGGGGGCAATACTGTGGGCGCAGGAGACCATCGAGGGGCAAGGGAAGGAGCGCAAGCGTGTCCAATGGGCTGACCGTACACCCGCGAGTAGAGAGGAGCAGAGGTTTGTCGAAAGCAAACTTTGAAAAGCAGATGTGTCCAGAGACCAAGTACGGGAGCGGCACAGTGGTTACTAGTCCTTGTAACTTGCTTCCGGCCGTTTGTCGGCTATTCGGGGACTGCGCTAAATACAGAGCATCTTTAAATAAGAACTCTTAACGGGATGATGTCCCCGCGGATTTCATTACTGAAATGTATAAGCTGCATTCTGGGAGTGTCGGCCGCTAGTGTTACTCGTCAATCGTACCTTTTGTGTGAGTTGGCACACTGTTGGCGCTTCCTCTACCTACGGAGCTCGGTGGCCCAGCCAATGCTTGCAATTGTGCGAATCTTGCCATTGTGGCCCTCCAGCGTTGTCAACGCCAATCCCTATTATACATAAAAGGCCATTTCCGAGTAACGGCAGTTACACGGGTCACGGCTCGCTAGCAGCTAGGCAAGTTTATCCATCATACCGCATCCTCAGCAGCTCCGCTGAACGCCGACAGCACAATACAACCTGTCTTGCTATACAGAAGATGATATTTTCAATACCCACTGCGTTGTGGAGTATAACACTAGCGCCACTCCAAGAGTTAGCAGCCTAGCACTATGACGAATGGAATGCATTATGACCTTGCGTGGGAGGTTCTGTTGTGATGCTTCGGCTAACGGCTGAAAAAAAGACTTAATCTTTTGTCTATATGAGATCACGAAGCCCCAAAATCGTGATAGCCTACTTCCCGATTTCTCTTCGCTTGTGCCTGGGCTGATTGTTTTTGATGTCCTACTTACTTTCGACGTCTGCACACAAGTCCTGAGCTTAGCAGGAGTCGTAGACTAGCTTGAGGTCCAGATTGGTCCTCACCTTGTTTGCTGCGGAATTTACAAGTGTATATCGTATAGGTCAGACAATGGTGCGTGGATATAACCAATCTGATGGCCATATGTTGCCATCCGCTTCTTAATATCAAGCTCAATAGGGTCGCACCAATTTAGGGGCCCTTATTTGCCACCGAAATTGGGCCGGGGCCAAAATGTGTATTGACTTATAATCAGGACCTGCATATTCACAAAGGCCAAGATTTTTTCTCCGCATTTCAAGCGTTGTCTGTGTGGAGAGTCAGATCTCCCGTTGTATGCTCTAATTTTTTTCGCTTTCATATTCGGTTTCACCATGCCATTCCAAAAAGTAGGGACTTACTCAGTTGGATTCTTTTAAGCTGACCAAAATCTGACTACATGAATCAAATTCTTAGTTCAAAGCTTTAGCACAGCGTGAGCGACAGACCACCCTGGTGCTCGACTTCCTGATCGTTGGTGGAGGCATCGCTGGGTTGGCATGTGGTGGGTGATGCGACTCAGTGACGACGATAATGGCTTACGTAAGGATGTCCAGCTGTTGCTCTTCTTCGCGTCGGCCACCGCGTAACGGTCCTTGAGCGTGATAATAGTCTCCAATGCGTACGTTTCTAATGTTTCGAACGACTCCTTTACTGATGTAACTGAAGTGTAGTCATCTGGACCATGTCGTATGCCCCCAAATCTGTCCAAAATCTTATACCACTGGGGTTTGGAAGACGAAGTGAATGCAATAGCCATCAAATCCGGGTCCATCAGCATCCTTTTATGTGCGCTAGCTATTCCCATGATTTTTTTTACAGAGGCGTGCTTAGTATATATAAATCTTTCTAGATGAAACCGATCAGCTGTTGGGCAAGCATCTCTGGGATAAAGAGATATTGAAGGAAGCTAGGGGCGAGTTTGTTTTCACATCCGTGAGTTGTAACGGAAGTTGTGCTATTTTTGACATACTGTTCAATAGCACTTAGCGCTACGGAAGCTTTTATATGATATTGCCGTCTCATGTGGAGGAGCCATTCATTTGGGCGTTAATGTCGCGGCAATTGACGCCCACGCAAAGATTGTTACATCAGATTCAGGTGCACGCCTTCGAGCTGACGTGATTATTGGTGCCGATGGGCCACAAGGCGTTACAATACGAGAATTCCCCAGCTTGAATGAGCAGCCTAACGGCGCAGGGATGGTCATGTATAGGTATGCCATGATATTTTTGAAATCTGGCCCATTCTCTAAGACAGGGTCATCCATGCTAGTGCTATCGTCCCTCGAAATTCTATTGCAGATGAACCAGATCTTGCTTATCTATATGACCAGAGTCATGTCAGAGCTTGTCTTTCTGGCCTTGGAGGGTTCTACTCACATTGGCAAAAATTAGGTAACGATGTTTACCTGGTTCGGGAGTGGCCATTCTATGTTCGGCTACCCGATCGTACGTCGTCCCGTGAAGTTTTACTCCTTGACTCATGCATGATGAATTTCGATGATGTAGGGCGATGGTTCCGAATTTGGCTTGTGTATCTATGCTCCGAACAAAGGCCATAATGGATATTGGAAATCCAGCGTAACGCCTCGAGAACTAGGCGATGCACTGACGATAGCTGGGTCCAAGTAAAACGTGCAGTGCTCTACCATCTGAATTTCCTGATCTTGCTTCGACAGCGTCCAGAAACTGATTCAATTGGCGCCCAGACTGACGGTTTCCGATATGTTACAGTACCCAGACCTCGAATACTGGGTTCACGATAGTGGAAATATGGTGTTGCTCGGCGAGGCCGCACACACACTTCCTGTGAGTTGTCTTTTCTTTGGAGTATACTGAGTGCCAAACCTTAATGCCCATGAATTAGCTTGGGTCGGTTCAAGCGACCGCTATGGTTGTCGAGGACGGTGCCGTGCTCGCCAAGCTCTTCTCCCATTTACGTAGCAAGGACCAGATTTCTTCGTTTCTTTGGGCATTTCAAGATCTTCGATGGGGTCGTTGCAGGGCGGTCGAAGCTAAAGAAGCTGGTCACCTACAATACACGACGATGCCAGCCGGGGAGGAACAGCGGCAGCGGAACGCTGCTATGATTGCAAAGCACAAAGCTGGTATGGGTGTCCTACAGGGCTATGATGGCGAAGACGAACCAGCAGAGTGGCTAGAGGTTAAGGAAATGTTTAGCTATGACGCGGAGGATGAGGCGGACAATTGGTGGGTGCAATGGGGTCTACTGAGGGAGAGGGCTAAAGGCGTCGATTTCTCCTGTGAGACTCCCATCGAGATAGCAGTCTCGCATTAGGCTTGGCGGGGCATTACGCTCTTTATGTTTTTTTAGCTGTTACTTTGTGTTGCCGTGCCGCTGACATACGTCGCAACTGGCTCTTGGCATACCCACTAGACTTGTCATTGTACGAGATTATTGACATAGAATGTGATAGATATATGTTTTTATTTGGTGCTGTTTATTTGAGCACAGAATAATCGCACAGCCACCACCGACGAACCTGCCACATCTCACATATCACACGCTCGCGCCCTCAACGCTCAACAAGTCGAGCTCGAGAAAAAAATCATAATCATGGCTACAGAATCGCCTACAAAACGAACTGGATTCTCATTCCCCTTCTTCAAGAAAAACAAGGACAAGGAAGCAGCTCCTCAAAATGCAGAAGTCAATCAGCGTAAGGCCCTTGTCCAAGACGGACATAAGTATCTCTCGAAAGCGACGGATTTGATCAATAACAGAGACCATCAACACATGTTTGAACGTGGTCACTTAGAGCTTCTTCAAGATAGATGGGCTGAGTGAGCACAAGTTATTCATCTCATGTCACTGCGCTGCTTGCCTAACATATCAAACTTGAATATTAGACTTTATGGCTCGGCCCCAAAAGGGAAGAAGCTAACCAAAGGATTACTTGCACCCGAAGAATTCCGTGAGAAGTCCAAAGTTCTCCTTGATGATGTTCAGGTGTGCCACTTCTTAACGCACACAACACCTCATATATCGTCCAATTAGGCTGCCTTTGCAGGTATAAGGTTGGATCGGAGTGCGCCATCCTCATCGCGACAGACTTCATCACACAATGAAGATCGTGGGCCTGAACAGCCGCCCGCCTTACAGGTAGACACCAGTAACTTACTACCCAAGTTGTATCTCATAATTGAACTTTCTAGCGTGGTTCCTCAATTAGGCGTGATCCTTCTCACTCCCAACAACCGGTATATCCCACTGCGTTGCGTGATCCTGGACCCGTCCCCGCTGCTACTCCCCTAGACCGCTCCGGATCACGTAGAGAAAACCGACGCAAAGTAATTGCACTTTTTAACCAGCATAAAGAGCGTGGGCTCTAATTCCATCTGCCAGACATCAACTCATCATCGCACTGAAGAACCGATTCCGGAGAACGCAGAAATGTCGCGAGAAGACAGCAAATCACATCGTCGCAAAGCGAGTCGTCATATTCGGTTCATCTTCTCGAGCAGCGTACTCACAACCACCGCTCAGGATCGGTCTCAATACGACAAATATGCTGAGGACGCTCATTATCGCTCTCATAGAGATCGCGATCGCGGGGATCGTCATCGATATGAAGATGATCGGTACCGTAACGAGAGGTACTATGACCATGACCGTGACAGAATCAGAGATAAATATAGGTATAAGGATTACGACAGAGACATGGATCGACGAGATAGATACCGTGACCGCGACGATGATCGGTATTACAAGAGCAGTCGTTCTAATGACCGCTATTACGACGATCGTTATGACGCAGACAGATATTACGACGACAGGCGACGGCGGTACAATTACCGCGACGATGATCGCCGGCGTGAAAACAGCTCTCGGGATCACTACCGTCGTGAGCGTAGTCACCGTGATGAAGTCCCCGAAGAAGAAGAACACGGTGCTCCGCCGGCTATGCCTCCGCCAGTCGCGGTCACGCCCACATTCATACCCTACCCGGTTGACGAAGATGAAAAGCCGCCGCGGGAACGGGACGACCATGACAGACGCCGTAGGCGGGAGGAACGAGAGCGCTCTCGAGACAGGAGAAGAGACCGAGACCGAGAACGGGACAGGGACAGGGACAGATATAAAAATAGGGACAGGGACAGGGACAGGAATGAAGAGAGAGAAAAAGATAGAGACCGCAATCGTCACGATGCTCACCATATCAATGAGCACCGGAGCCGTGACCATTCCCCTGTGCCGGATATAGTTCCAGGTCAGCAAGACTCAGATCAGATGGCGCCGTTAATGATACCCCCTCCTAGAGCCCCTACCGAACCACGATCACGATTCAAGGAGGACTTCTCATCAGTTTATGGGGGAAGCAGAAGAGGAGCAGTAAGATAGCCCCGGTTGTACTCAGAATTCTCTTGAGCTTCAAATGCTTATAATTCCCATGGGTTTGAACGAAAGGTAAAGGTCGAAAAAATGAAATTTGTCTCAGCGTAGGCAGAATCTCTCTCAGATCACTTATTAGTTTATTTGGGACAGTTGAATGCCTTGTCACTATTAAGCAATTAATATATCTAACGTCCGCCTACCTGCTGTTCGACAACTACGTTACCCAGGGGTTCAAAAGGTATGTCGTTGCCATTAGCCCGCAACCTAAGCATCCCCCACTCTTGCCACCAATCGTCAGCCTCGTCCTCTGCGTCGTAGCCAAAAAGATATTTGATTTCGGCCCACTCCGCCGACTCCTCAACACCCTCAGTAGCATCCAGAGCACTTAGACCCGCGTCTCTCTTGAAACGCATTGAGCTATCCCGCGCTTCTTGTACCGGACCAGGTGGGGAAGACATGAACTTCACGTCACCGTGTTCTTTCCTTTGTGTAGTCGCACACCGAGGCTGCCGGAGTTCGGTGAACGCGAAGAGAAAGTCGCTTATCTGGTCTTCGTTGCGCAAGTGAGAAAAAAGCTTTGCGAGTACTGCACCGTCTTCAATGGCCATGGCAGTGACTTGAATAGATGCTGGCTGCGATACAAAAACATGTGGTCAGTAAAGCTATGCGAAAGAGATAAGCGAAGGGCATACAGGATGAGGATGTGCTGCTTCGCCGATGAGGAGCATTCGCCCACTCTCGTGTACCCAATCTTCCAATGTCTCAAACTCCAACACAGGAACGCAGGAGGGTGGAGCAGCCAGCGCTCCTAGTTTGCGTAGTCTAGATACTTTTCAGTGCGTGCTTGAGGTGTTACGAGTGGGACCGTCACCTTGGTTCACCAGAGTCTAAAATTTTTTGCATGTACTTTAACGGCGCCTTGTCATCCCAGTGTCTTTCTTGTTCGTCGAGAGGACAGTACAGGAGCAGGGCAAAGTCCTTTTCTCCGCCCTGTAGGTTTATATTCCAGCGATGAGAAACAGCAACAAGAAACTATATAACACTGACAAGCGAATACCCAAGCGACAGCCGCTTATTCCCAAACCAAGAGAAGAGAGACGTCTAAAAGTTGTTGAGCGACAGCGGATAACTAGATCAAGGGTAACGTACATATTGCCGATTATAAAGGTAGGATGCAAGCTCCTCGTCCTTCATGATTTCTGCTTTTGGGATTGTCGTGCTACAAATGTCAATGAATGGATGAAAAATATGTTGAGAATATCGGTCACCTATATAAATTCATGACGTGCTTTGGCTCCTCATAATCGAGCAATAGCTGGCGAGATTTCCCCGTCGCACCATCCGCCCCGATGATGACATTCCCGCTTAACACTTCCCCGTTAGTGAGAGTCACGGTACCGGCTTCAGGATCGAGCGACTGCACACGAGAATTAAATCGAATTTCAGCTCCATATGAGATGGCAGCTTCAAAGAGTAAATGCCGGAGATCGGCGTGCTGGTTATCATGAGATTAGACAATGAAAACCAGTAAAAGGGACTTAATAGCATACATGACCCATGATAAATTCCCCCCTTGCCTCTCTAATCAGCTCCTCGTCCCATACATGAGTTCCGAGAACTTCTCCAGTTTCGACTACCAAAAAGATATGCATCCCGTGAGCAGGAAGTTCGACGGTCGACCCGAGACTCACAAAGGTTCAAGTCGATGGCCTGGGAGACGGAGCCGATCTGCTTAAGTTGCTCACACAAGCCCCAATGATACAAGATTTTCGTCAGGTTTGGCGCCATCCGTATGCCGCCCGAGTTCTGCTTTCCAATCACTGATAAGTGGTCAACGGCAATGATCATGATTTCTTACTTGTGTTCTGATGGCAGAGTCCTGCTCAAGCACTACGACGTGATGACCAACTCGACGTAGAGCCGCCGCACACGCGAGACCTGCGATACCAGCGCCCACGATCAAAAATTTAATCTGCAGCTTTGCCTGCTGAGGTTCCGGCATTTCTTCTAGGGGATCTTGCTGGCGAAATTAAATGTTAACGTCATGACGCCAACGTCGGTCACTTAAACGTTTACCATAACTACAGAGAATTTCTAGTTCCAAACAAGGCGAAGACAAGGAAAAGGCGAAGCAGACAAGGAAAAGAGGTGAAACGTAGAGGACAAGGTACACGGTATCCAGTTATAGTGATGTGGCCCATGGGAAGTTCTACGCCCTGCTGATACACTTTTCTAGGTTAGCAAAACCAAATTTCTCCACGTGTGTTACAGGGTCCAAGAGCGGTTTTGTTGGTCCAAGAGCTGCCCTAGATCAGGCGAAGAAGTTCCCCGTTACCGGTCTGAATGACAAATGAATTCATCCATTCGGAACCTAGCTCGGCTCTCAGGGATTTGATGGCCTTTCGGCTTGTCGATAGCGGTCCACTGGGACCACACATTGTCAACCCAGGGCCGAGCTAGGGTAGAACGATATAAAGACAAGAACTAAGTATTTAGCCAGTTTGAACGACAGCGAAAACGTAGACCACTTCTACTTGGGATCTGCGTCTCTTGGAGCGAGGTTCGGCCGACATCCAGGAGCCGAAGCACAGAAGGAGTACAGAAAATGATCGCTACCATGGAAATTCTGCGTTAGTCCCGCAAAGAGGTGGAATGGCTGGATGACTACTAGGACGATCGATCAGGCAAAACCGGAAGCAAAAAAACTCCAAACAATGAGGTTTGTGTCAAGGTCCGGGCTGGTCCATGCAGGGTCACGCTCAATTCGACATAGTTGGTGAATTCTGACAGTCTTTTTCCTGAGTCCAGTACCTTGGTTTGCAACCCTTGGGAACTTGCTCTTTGTTTATCTTATATACACATCCATCTACCCTCTATTACACTGTATGTGCTACTCAAATGGCTCAATTATATATAGGCATTTCAATCCCTTAAAGCGGCATATTATGACGCAAGTGGGTCATATAGCTAACGATCTCATAGGGGCAAAGGGAATGAGGGGAGGGTCGTGGAACGAAAGTTGATGGTGGTCCTAGCATCGACGATAAATTCCCATTCGCTTCTCCTCCTCCCTGAATGCAATCATCAAATCAGAACAGCGAACAAAAAAAATGATGCTATAATAACGGATGAACGAAAAGACTTACCGATACTCAAACATTAATTGCACGCCAACAAATAAACACGAGCACGCGGTTACAAAGAATGCCAGTCCTTGCATCATAAAAGGTTAATCTTTGTCTTGTTTCTATAAAACGAGAGGGATGGGAAAACTCTTACCTTCTGTCGTTTTGAAAAGTTGATCGACAAGGAAACGAACACCGTCTATGCCAATAACGAACCCGACTAGATTGGCTGCCATCATCAAGAGGACGTTGGCGACGCCGCCCAGGACACGCACGTGACGAAACCACGGCCGAGATCCAATCTAAAATAGCGGAGATAAGCAAAATAAAAATAACGACGAGCGAAAGATGAGAAGGGGAAAGGCAAAGAGATAAGCGGGGCAAAAGTGGACGAAATCCAACATTTCGAGCCCGTGGGTGTTTCCAAAGCGAGACGAGGAAAGGGCAGAGTCCATAGTGAATCTACGCAAGTAGTATAGGAGAAAATGCACGACGATGAACTAGACACACCTTAGAAGAGCGGGAGAGGACCTGTGATGCAATGACCTCAGGGAGGATGAATAAGCTAACGAGCCAACCCCATGCAAGGAGCCGGAATGTCAAATCATGCCACAAGGCAACAAATGTGAAGACCAAGACGGTATTTCGCAGTAAATGTTTCGAGCCGCCAAGCGGGACGTAGATGTAACTTGAAATCAAAATATACACGTGAGCGGGATGATTTTGTGGGAAGGATGGGGATACTGAAACGGAAACAGCGATAAAGATGATCGGCAAAACAAGGGGGCTACATACCGAACAATCCAGAGATTATAACTCCGATGCCAGCTTCTCCAAAACCCGAGGGTAGAGTAGTTGTTGGCCACACATCGTACCATATTTTCTGGAGCCTCAATACCATCCGCAAGTGCCCACAAGCGGAAGAACCGCCAAGGTATCAGGAGCTGTATTTTGGGGTTCAAACGTGGATTAGTGATACAGTTACAAGTGCCGAGTGAAATTTGGTGATGAGTAAAAGAGAAAATTTGAAAACGGATATCGGGTCCGGCCGCAATGAACACGACGCACACACAGTATGCTCAATATCGCAAGAATAATAAGCACCGGGCGTGAAAAGGGGGGAAGGGAAAAGGGACATCAAAGCGAGAAATCACAGGAGACCAACCTTGAGCCAAACGACGACAAGATTCCAGAACCCGATCATACACACCTGTGCGGGCGTGTCCCCTACCCAGGCCTTTGTATCTTTAATGGCAACAACGTACATAAAGTGCAAGATAAGCTCCATCGTTAGAAGCGATACGAGAAGGCGGAGAGCGTAGAGGGCGACTGTACGCGTGGATATGAGCGGTGGACGTCGAAGCTGTGCAGGGAAAAAAAACATCACTTGAGTTGTTACTTATGAGAACAAAAAAAGGCATGGCGTGAGAATTTCCCCGCACATGTGTTGGGAGCGCGGAGCACTATGACAATGGGTCTGGGAGACCTGAGAAGAGAGAAACAAGTCAAACCTGCGAGAGATAATCATTAAAGGTGATGATGGGTCCAGCGATATACAGCGGGGGATAGAGAATATAAGAAAGGTACGTTGCGAAATCGTACATCGATAGCGGGTGACTAGTTCGTTGACGTTCTACCGCCGGCGTCATTGACGGAGGGTTCGGCCGCAACTACATAAACTGAAATGAGATAAAGCAAAACGTAAGAAGAGGTTCAAAGCGGACGAGGGCTCACTTTCACAACACCCCCCTCGCTCTGTTGATCTTTATCCGCTTGTCTACACGCCCAGTAATAGTCCATATCAAAGGAAAGAAGTCGGAGCATCGTGATGTTAAAGATAACATGCCATCGTGGATAAACCCCTTGATAAGAGTCCTGACAGGAGGTTATTTCCGAATTCTGATACGCCTAGAAAAAAAGGAGTAGCTCACGTACGAGTATAGCTAACGACAAGGAAATGTTTTCAAACCGATACCCCTCGTACCTTTCGTTAGCGAATAGAACCGCAATATTGAACACTCAGATTAGAGCGAGCCAGATTTTGCGTGATTCGGATGAGGATAGACTGGCAAGAAGAAAGTTGGCCGCGAGGATAACGAGGATTTTGAAGATGCCCACGCCGTGCAAACCAACGATGAATAGGATGGAGAAGAAGAGGTTATAGCGCACGCCGACTTGATGATTGTCTTCTTCCGGTGTGGTGGTGGTTGAAGACGAGGAGTTTGAAATCGAGGTTGAGGTTGGGGCCTCAGGCGCAGATTGACGTATTCGTGGTTTGTTGACGATTCCCCAAAGGTAAAGGAATTTAAGAAAGAGGTATAGACCGGCCAACAGGGTTAGAAGCCCGATATTATTTCTGAATCCGCGGTATTGAACATCGCTGTT
>JABCKL010016834.1:11370-26583 GCA_018851305.1 Calocybe cyanea | reverse complement strand
GATGGCCCGAAGCTGTGGCAACAGCTACCGCCGTCCTTGTCTTTGGGCTTTAGCCGAGATCTTCAATCATTAGCGTCACGCTGCGGCCTGGCATTCAATTCAGAGACGTCGAGCCAGCACTTTGAGGGCTTAAACCCCATGCTTGTATTTTGACTCTGCCACCCCGCATGTATATCAGCAGGTCCAAAGGCTGTTCAACTGTCACTTTATCGAAGGTGACTGAAAATTCGGGGACGCACAACTTCCGGGGTTCCCTTATCAGAACGGATCTGCAGTGCTCGCTGAACCCGAAAGGGTCTTCTTTCCGAATGACGTAGACAAAGCCGTCCAAAGTCCTGATCTTCCGTGTTTTCAAGGGAAAACATGACGGCTTCTCTCCGTCATCTATCACAGGGCTGTGAGTAAATGAATTGGTGATCGCGGTCATTCAACCGTAGGGAGATCACATGTGACGGCTTTTGACAAGACTTCTGATTGCCCTGTGTAAAGCACTGCACACCTTTGTGATAACACGCCCGTTTTGTATTCGGTTTTAAAGTTTTCAAGCAGTGCGTTCAATGACGACGTCGATTAAAAATGGCATCGCTCCACTTCGAGGGAAAATGCTGGAAGAGAAACAAAAAAAGTTGACAGTGCAGCTGATCGGAAACACGACATTGCTCCACCTCACGGGAAACATTGAAAAAAAGAAAATAGAAAAACAAGTTGGTAAAAGGTATAAAAGCTCACCGAAAACGTCCTGGTGCTGCACTCGAACACAACAGTTCAAGCCTCATTACTAGTCATGCAACTCAAGCTCTTCTCCACCATCGCTCTCGCTACTCTTGCGGCTGCCACACCTACCCGTCGTACTGGCGGCGATGAGTGCAGCACTGGGCCTATCCAGTGCTGCAACAGCGTTCAGTCTGCCAAAAGCCCTGCTGTTGCCACCTTGTTCGGTTTATTAGGTATCGTTCTTCAGGACCTCAACGTCCTCGTTGGCATAACCTGCACCCCCATCACTGTCATTGGCGGCGGCGGGAACTCCTGGTAATTTAAAATTCTTGTAAGAAGTCAAAATTAAATGCTTAAAAGTTCCATAGCACCGGCCAAACTGTTTGCTGCGAGGATAACTCTTTCCGTAAGATTTCAATTTCAGCATTTAGGAGATTATCTTTCATTTCGCTAACTCGCCAAATAGACGGAGTTGTTGCCATTGGATGCACGCCTATAAACATCAACGTTTGATCGCCTGTAGTTTTGCTGTAGGAACTTTTTCGAAGTGTATGTTTCGTGTCGTGTTATGTAGTTTGTGATTTATGGACAATGGATATGTTTTTGATTCGTGAATTTGAGCCGAACATACCATGAGAAAATTATATGAGTATGCACTTATTTAGCCCGTTTTTTATCGTGAAAACGGCTTGTAGGAGGAGAAAACGAGAAGGTGTGGCGCCATAATGTCTTTTTCGGTTCTCATGGAAGCGTTCGGGGCGTTGTCGCGATCGGCTGCTCGGCAATTAATCTCAAGCCGAAATCACGTGACCTTTCTTCATCTCACAGCCGAGTTCCGACTTCGCACTTTCGACGCTGTGGTACGGTTGTGTACCAAAGCTGAGCGACTACTGACCAGAGCTGTCGTTTCCCCCCTGGATACAGCTAAATAGACGTCATGGAATTAATATGTGGGAAGAACTAGCTCGATCCTTCATGGTGTTGTCACAGTCTTGCTAGTTGGAACCCGACACCTGTTTCAAAGCCCCATAGCACTACTTATCTCGTATCAGGCGTCAGCCACAAATACAGTTTGCAAGGTGAGGGATCCTCCACTAGCATATTACCTTTGGAACTCGACGATTTGTCTTAGAGACGATTGGATCGTGGACAGAGCTGGTGGCACTGTGGGCGATGAATTAGCCGGGTCTAGGAACTCTACGATTGCCCAGAAAATCAGCGAGTATAGCGCAAGACAAGGGCAATTTCGTTTTTCCCAAGGAAACCCTCACCAAGGAAGAATAGATCATTCATGACGTTCGTCGTATTTCAGCTAGCAAGCTCTGGGAACGACACTTTATGAGATTGAGTAGCTCATGCCATAGCAAGAACGCCACTCATAATGCATGAGACGGTGGCGGCACAGGCAGAGAATCCGATGTAAACGGGCCGCCCAATACGTACCCATCGTGATTAGAGGCATCCTCGTGAGTGCTTATTGGCCCCGATTCTACCAATTAGACCTAGAATGCTGAACTTGTCACAACTCAGAGAGTATCTTAAGTTTGCATAGTAGCGTGTCTTACTCCAGCCACGAGGCGAACGTTGGTTGTGCTGGGGCAGATGAATGGGCTCTACAAAGACTAGAGAAAGAGGGAAGACCTAGATCACGGTGAGGGCTGTATGCCTTTCGGACATTTCACTCAACGTCAGTTACTTCTCAATGCCTGCCCGTTTGATAATGGGGATCTTGAGTCTGATGGTTCTCCTCCGTCTGCCCGAAAATCGCCGGCAGACCACCACTGTTGCTTGATGTTTCTTGCTAGACCCGAAAGGATCTTCTTCTAGTGACGTATGCAAGCCGCCCTTGAGCATACCACTACGTCGTCCGTGCCTTAATGAGGAAAGTATGACGGTCGGTTGGGGAGGTGACACTAACCCTGACAGGGCTATGACTGGCTATGATTGCTCCTTTTTATTCAGATGACGTTCAACACTTACCAGCTCAATTAGACCGTCAGACATACTAGCCTAGGCTCTATTGCACACCTCCATTTTACAGAAAGCAAGCTGAATGCTTCACGACTATCGAGACACGTCACGGGAACATTGCTCTCAACATCGGAGATACTTTTCAGTTCATCTCCCTTTATCCTCTGAAAGGTATAAGAATCATCTGGCCATCATTGCTTACTTTTTGAACGGCACCTGCTCCTGGCGAGGATAGTCTGCGGGACCATTTGTATGTGATGCACTCCATTTGTTACACGCGGACCCTAGTGTATGTCTTGAATCTCCCACCGGCTAGTTTACAGTGACCGACCTGGTCAGGTTGCAAGATTTTTTTTTCGGACCCGGTGGTGTGACCTAAATGGCGTGTCTCAACGGATCTACGTCTGTTGTTGTACCCGAAAAGATTTTCAATGAGAACATGACGTAGACAAAGCCGCCCTATATCCCTGTCTCATGTGAAAGCATGACGACTTCGTGCTTCCATTTAGCACAGGGCTGAGGCAATGAATTGATGATCGCGTTTATTATGACAGCTTTTGACAACACTTCTGATCCCCCTGCGCTTAACCCACGACACCTTACGACATCGCCTCCGTTTTCGAAGTTTCAACGATGTTTTAATCCTGACATAGCTCCACCAATGATTTAAATATGACATGGCTCCACATCGCGGGAAAACGTTGTAAAAGAAACAAAAAATAAAACCAGGACGCAAAAGCTATAAAGGCCCACTCAAAACGTCCTACTACGACACTCGAACACAACAGTTCAAGCCTCGTTACTAGTCATGCAACTCAAGCTCTTCTCCACCATCGCTCTCGCTACTCTTGCGGCTGCCACACCTACCCGTCGTACTGGCGGCGATGAGTGTAGCACTGGACCAGTGCAGTGCTGCAACAGCGTCCAGCCAGCCAGCAGCGATGCTGTCACCAAACTTTTTGGTTTGTTGGGCATTGTCCTTCAGGACCTTAACGTCCTTGTCGGCATAACCTGCACTCCTATCACCGTCATTGGCGGCGGCGGCAATTCCTGGTAACTAATATCTCTCTATCACTCAAGAACATAGTACTGACAAGTTTTATAGCACCAGCCAAACTGTTTGCTGCAAGGACAACTCTTTCCGTAAGATTTCAGTTTCAGCATACAAGAAAACATTTAATTTTTTTGCTAACTCGATGACTAGACGGAATTGTTGCCATTGGATGCACTCCCATCAACATCAACGTCTAATCGCAATATTTGGGCAAGATCAGCTGGATGATGTTCCTTCTGGCGACGCTTTATGTAACCTAGTTTTGTGGACAATAAATATCAGTTCGGATATGCGGAATGAGCTAAGTTTCAATATGGATGCGAGAATTTATAAGTTTCTACTTGGTTGCGAAGCCGTGGTCGTTCTATCCAGTATTAGAAGGGATAAAAAGTGTGGCGCCGTCGATGCTTATCATTCGCCACCATGGAGTCATGAGTCGGCAACTCGGCAAGAAAAATTCCTAGATGCTCGTGAGCAATCCACGGTGTCCTGTACGAGGTAAGATATTACTCCTATAGCATTGTCGTCCGCTATATTGTATTGTGTGAATGTGACTGTGCTGCGCTGTTGGATCACGTCCGCCGATACGCATCAATGTGAATCCATCCTACCGAAATATCTTAGGCCGCAATGAAGGAATCTCAGTCAACGGCGGAATATTGACATCAAAAGCTATTGCGAGGCTTTCCGTCAAACATTAGCCGTACAGATTTTAGATCTGTGTCATATCGAAGCGAAGTGCAACAATCAACATGACCTAAATTGTCAGAGTTGAGATAAACGTTGGCCATAAGACAGGCGTAGAGGTAGAGTCCATGTCAGTAAAGGGATAAACGAGACAGACCCCTGGGTCATTAAGTGCGTGCCAACGTATGCTTATGTTTTCCTGGAATAGTCTGTGAAAATTCTCGAGAAACAAATTTGAAAGCGACAAAGCTAAAAGCACTCGCCAGCTTCTTCTATTGGCGCAAAGACAAATAGAGACAAGATAGATTCCTTGAACAAATGCAAATGATCTTCTACCCCATCTTAGAAGCTGCCCAAGAAGTTTTAACGATAGTTGTATGCATCTCCCCGCTGCATTTAGTGCCTCCGCTTTAACGATAACTTTGTAACTCTGCATATTTCATTATCGCGTGAAAATTGCAGCATGGCATTGAAACGAACCCTGATTCGGCTCGTGGTTCCAACGTCTAGTTCGCATCCACCAGGACATAAGACGAATTAGATGAGCTAGTAACTTGAGTCGGAATGAAAAAGGGTATGTACTGGCACATTTCCGAGTTATTTTGACATGTTGAACACACATGATCCTTACCACTGCCATGTAAGCATTGTTGCTATCGTAGTAGAGTTCGATTGCTGCTCGAAATGGTAACTGATCAAATTATCATCAGTTCATCCTCATATCTGGGCTGTGTGGTGGCCGTGTGAGCGCCTTCTGTGACAGAACTTCTATGATATGCCGAAGAACCTCTTTGTCACCCATTTGTTCGCGCTAGCTTGCACGGAGGATTTCCTTACTTCCCCCTAACTATTATGACTTACTTCCAGGACGCACGCAATATCAGCATTTACGAAAGTCTATTGATGGACGTCCAAGGTGATTTAATCAATGTCGCAGGTGGCAGTGTATCAGTTCAACATGGTGATCCTTGTGAGCTATCCTATTATTCGTTAACCTAAGTTCGAAGCCTGATGTAAAGCTTGATAGTACTCCAAATCTTGTATCAAGCAACAGCAACAGGCGCAGCGTACGACTCACAAGAACGGCATCCTCCGCCAAAATGTCAGCTCGGTACTCGAGAGGGCGTCCTTGACGATATCACATCATGGATCAGGAACGGAACTGGTACATCTGGTAGTGGAAGCGTCATGTGGTTGCATGGGCCTGCCGGAGCGGGTAAATCAGCGATTGCGCAAACGATATGCGAATTGAGCGCAAATCGGCGACAGCTGGCCGCGAGCTTCTTCTTCTCTCGAGGACACAGTCGTAGAGGGAGGGTGGATAGCTTTGTAGCCACCCTCGCGTTCCAGCTGACAACGTCTGGTAGTGAACTCCTGCGGAGACGAGTGGTTCAGGCCGTCCGGCAGAATCCATTCGTTGTACACGCTGTCATGGCAGTGCAAATGGAAAATCTAGTAGCAAAACCACTTCGGTCGTTATTCGAATTCACAGGCCGAACTCGAAATGACGCACCTTATGTCATTGTTGTCGATGGTATAGATGAATGTGCCGGTAATAACCACCAGAATGAACTGCTTGACGCTTTACTTGACTTGGTTCGAGTGCGTCGCCTCCCGCTTTACATACTGATAGTCAGCCGTCCAGAACCTCATATCGAGAATGTCTTCAAAACGACAAACATGCAACCGGGCAAATGCCGCATCCTATCCTTATATGGCGATTATCAGGCTCACGTGGATATATGTTCGTACCTTCGAAAGGGCTTCAATGAGATTCACAATGCAGAGCGACATTCGGCCATCATGCAAAGTGTCCAGAAGCCATGGCCCTCGGATTCAGTAATTAAGCGTATTGCAGATAAATCTGGAGGGTATTTCATATACGCTTCAACAGTCTTGAAGTTCGTGGATGAGGAGTATTCCTCCCCTGTCGAGCGCATCCAAGAGGTTGTGGATGAATCATCGAGACCAAGCAGCGCAGTTTTTGCTGAGCTGGACAAGTTGTATGCCCAAATCCTGAGGACGTGTCCGAACCAGGATTTACTCAAGAGAATACTTGGCTGTATATTTTTGCGGCTCAACGACTCTAATCTACGGCGGGACTTGTCGTTTGTTGGCATTGCGCTGCGACTCGGGATCCAACCCAGTGAGATTATGTTAGCGTTGCGAGGGTTACGTTCGCTCCTTTCCATTCAACCTGAAGTCAAGTTACATTCGTCGAAGGCCTTTGAAGACCCCCGGATGTTTTCTGTTCGCTCGATCCATGCCTCGCTTAGAGATTTTTTACTCAACGAAGAGAGAGCTGGGGCATTTTATGTCGATGCTCAGGATCATTACAAGAATATCGTTCTCACTTGTTGGAAATACTTCTCGAGCCCAAGCAACGCTGCTGCGTGTCCCGAAGATGTTAAAGTCTTGTAGGATGCTACTACTCTTTATTAATACAATCGCTGGCTAATTGCGCTTCATTTCGTCAGATCCTCATTAGGACTGTGTTTCCCATATTTCCATCTGCATATCCCCACCAACGAGTATCTCTTGGATTGCTTTAATTCTCACTGGAGCCGCATCTTAGACAAGAGTCAGGTTGTTAAGGGCTTGAAGGGAGCCAGCTCGTCTACTTGGATGCCTCTGATAAAAGCGTCCAATGGCTGGCCCGTTCAAGACAAGCATATGTTGTCAATAACTGTTGATGCCGTAATTACCGGACTCGAGGTGATTTCTTTGGTTCAAGTGTACATCGGCTTTGATTTTCGCTCATCTCAATCAGTGTTTAGTATCTCAACCCGAAGACTTGATAGCAGAACTAAGTTCTCTCTTGGATACGATCTATCTCAACCACCTTTCCCCACAATCTACGGACGACATTCTATTAATTCAAGGAATCTGGACGATGTTCTCTATATCTGTATATGTGACCAAGGGATACGAAGATTTTTTGGACATACCTCGATCTCCTCACAGGGCATATATAGTGGAATACCTACGGAACAATCCCTCTATCTCTCCATGGCATGCAAGCTTATTTCAATTCATGAGTGACCCGGAACGTTGCGGTGTACTGTTCGCTGATCCGGAAACGCGGCATAGTCGCCTTGCTCTCTGTTGCATCAAAGAGTTAACCAACACTTCTCCCCATCTATACGATATCATCACATGGCCTGGGGATATGTCGTATGCGAGGGATTTCTTTGTCGAGCATCTGTCGTATGCACCATTGTCTGGGGTGGATAAAGTGCAGGCTTACCTTCGATCTCTCGATCTCGTGGTGACTTTCTCGGGTAAGGTCTGGTCAATTTTTAAACGAAACCTTATATTCAGTTATCTTTCTTTCATCCCTCCTTTAAATGAACTAGGACTGGCGAGGGCGCCTCAGAGGTTACATGTCCTGAAAAATCTAAGTGCGGTCCTTACATGGCTTGAAGTAAGAACACGTCATATTGGTTGGTTTTAATCCTTTTCATCGATTTCGTTCCCATGTTCCCAGAGTCTGCTTGAGCCACCCATGGATATCATTTTGCCATGGAGTACTTTCTATAAAATCCTGTTGGGAACGACGGAAACTCCGGCCCATACGATGGGTCTACTAGAACGTCCCACAAACATATAGTACACGAACAAGACGTCTTCACCGTTTCGTCTCCTTGTGTCAATATTCCATTCACTCGATACAACTGATCATCTTGCAGCTCGATCGCTCCTCAGTTGACTCCTGAAATACTCTTTTCAGCAAACGATGATCAATAGTGTCCTCGCCGTTCTGTCTCCGAACTGCACGCACGCCAATGTTTAGTTGTTCTCGCCTCTCATCAATTAATATCTGTAGAATCAATTGACTATTGTTTGCGTACGTTACTTCAACTGATCCATCATGCTGTCAAGTCAGACGCCTCGTGTTCCTTACGACAGGACTTTGATTTCATTCATCTATTTGTAGCTACACGGCGCTTTCACCTCGCCAAAAAAATCACTAACATGCCGTACTTCTCAAATGCCCGGAATGTGGATATTCATGAAAGTGCATTGACCGAGGTCCAGGGAGATGTTCATAACTATTCGGCGGGAGGTAGCATGTCAATACAACATGGAGATCCTTGTAAGTGAGAGCACTGCATCGCTAAAAAGCGCCTAACCTGCGAATTTACAGTGCTCCAAGTACTGTACCCGTCGACAGCGACGGGCGCATCATACAATTCACGGGAACGCGAGCCCCCACCAAAGTGTCAACCCGGCACTAGAGAGGCAATCTTGGAGAATGTTACATCTTGGATAGAGAACGGGAAAGGGATCGCAGGTAGTGGTAGTGGAAGTATTATGTGGGTGCACGGACCTGCTGGGGCTGGTAAATCGGCGATTGCACAAACAATATGCGAATCCAGTGCGAGTCGGGGACAGCTAGCTGCAAGTTTCTTTTTCTCTCGGGAAACAGTCATTCGCCGAAAGATAGACAGCTTTATAGCCACTCTCGCGTTTCAGCTGGCGATTTCTGGAACCCACATGTTACGGAGTCAGATAACAAAGGCTGTACAGGAAAACCCGTTAATTGTTCATGAAGCTACAGCCTCACAGGCGGGGCATCTAATTATCAGACCATACCAATCATTGCCCAATGACACATGGAGCTATTTGCCATATCTCATTGTCATTGACGGGCTGGACGAATGTAGTGGTAATGATAAGCAGACTCTGCTCCTCGGAATCCTACTTGATCTGGTCCAGATACATCGACTTTCGCTATATATCTTGCTTGTTAGCCGACCGGAACCACATATCAGGCATTTATTCGATACCGCAGAGGTGAGAGCAAACAGGTTTCGCGTCTTATCGTTATATGGGGACCACCAAGCGCATTTGGACGTATTTTCGTTCCTCCGGGAAGGCTTCAATAGGATACATGATGCGGAGCGTCATTCTGCGGTCATGCGAACTGTTCGCAAACCATGGCCCCTGGATTCAGTCATCGCACGCATTGTGGATAAATCTGGAGGATATTTTATCTATGCCTCGACAATCCTGAAGTTCGTGGATGAAGAGTACTTCTCTCCGCTTGAACGTCTTCAGGAGGTTGTCGATAACTCTTCGAGCTCGAGTAGCTTATCGTTTGCTGAGCTCGACAAGTTGTATGCCCAAATCCTCATGACATCTCCGAAACGAGGTTTGCTGAAGCGGATACTTGGGTGCATATTCCTCTCTTTCAAAAGTTCCGGGGGAGCTATGACTTCCTCGATTACTAGCATTGCGCTGCGGCTGAATGTTCAATCTTCTGAGGTTACCTTATCGTTGCGAGGGCTACACTCACTCCTGTCAATTTCAAGTCTGCCAACCTCTTTAGGGGGTCTCCACGGATCATGGGATAACAGAGGCGACCAGTATGTCACATCGCTTCACGCCTCCCTCGGGGACTTCTTATTCGACCAGGAGCGAGCCGGTATTTTCTATATTGATGCCCAGGAACATTACAAGGACGTTGCTGTTACTTGCTGGAATTGCTTGTCGCGCCCATTCGACAAAACTAAAGACAACTATACGTACGGCACTGCAATCTCCATATTACCAGCGCTGCTGTTGACCTATATTCATTTTACCAGTTTCTCGCAACAAAAATCCCTTGAAATCCTTCCAAATATTTCCAACGGTCACGTCAAGAACTTCCTGGATTGTTTTATCTTCCACTGGACCCGTATTCTAGACAAACGCCAGGTTCTCGATAGTTTAAGAAACACCAGACTGTCTACGTGGCGACCTCTGATACGATCATCCGGAGGCTGGGACATTGAGGAGCAGTTGATGCTTTCTACGACCGTCCATGTCGTAATAGCCACTCTTGAGGTGTGATTTCTTTGAGTTAGGGTTTCATATTTCATGGACAGTGTAGTTCAGGCTCTCGCTTCTCAGCCGGTCGACTTGATTGAAGAACTGAGGTGTATCGCCAACGCAATCAACTTCAGTCACCTTTCTCCGCTCTCCATGCACGATATCCGGCTAATCCAAGGAATTTGGACCATGTTCATCGATCAAGTGCATCCAATGAGAGGATACGAAGACTTTCTACAGCTGTCCAAGTCTCCCAAACGGGACCATGCAGTGAAATATTTGACTTTCATGCGGTATAGATTTAATCTATGGGAAAACCGCATTAGTGTCCTTTTAGGTGTTTCCATTCCGTTCTGTAAACGTCCAAGTTTCTGCGAATTCATGAGCGACCCAAGACGATCTGGCATTCTTTTTGCCAGCCCAGAAACGCGCCACGCCTACCTCGCTCTCTGCTGCATCAAAGATATGACCAGAAGCAAGTCCTACCTACAAATAGATCACACCCACCATAATATTGTTGGCCGCCGAAAGGATGAAGAGGACTATGCACGGATGTTTTTCCGCGTGCATCTGTCGCATGCGTCACCATCTGCTGTGGATGAGGTACAAGCATACCTTCGGTCTTTCGATCCCACGGCAATCCCGTCGTCAGGTAGAGCTTTGTAAAGAAAACAATAAGTTATACTCACGTTTCCTTTTTGTGAGATCTGGATCTAGCAGAATGGGATCGCTATGCAATAATCCGTATCCGGCTAAATATACAGGAGATACTTGAATGGTTGGAGGTTCGTCATCATCTTTTCTTCGTGTTTTCTTTGTGATGAACTCGGGCTCGTCTTATTTAGGGACTGTCAGAACCGCCCATCGATATCATATCATCATGGAAACCCATACATGCTAGACTTATTAGGCTGCGATTTATCGGAGAGTAATTCGTCGAAAGGCTGGTGCATTAAAGGCAAACTACCCGCATAATGTATGTCCCACAAGTATAGTTGCAGTAAACGAACATGTATAATAAACTGCTCATCTAAAGCTATTGTGCTACGTCTCACTTTCAAAAGATAATATCAGATTTTGAAAGTTGATTCTGAGAGACTGCTTCACGCGCAGCCTTCATTATTTACTATGATATACAATTCCCGTTTTCACACCGTCCGTTCCTCACCCTACTTCTACAAGAAAGAGTGCGTCAGCGTCATTCTCTCAGGCCGTTTCTTACTCACTGGCCCATGAAACAAGGCCTTCCATCTATGTCATTCCTGAAGAATTTCCGCGGGCTTTCGTTATTTGTACGATTAAAGCTTTGATAGTGTGCTCATATCAGGTGGATTCGTTCAAGAGTGAGAGGAACGAAAGCTTACTTGATGCAAAGGATTTTACAAGTGAAAGCCGGCGTGCTGACCATATCATCACCATCGGGACATGCGCTCCAGCCCGATTGGGTATAAGGGATGGCCAGAACGGTAAGCGATGAGTGGAACGCAAGAAAAACAAGCAAAATCCAGAAAAGGTGCATGGTTCATGGGCCTTTTGGCAGACCAAAGAAGCCCTTCGCAGCTTGAAGCTTTATAAGGACTCCCCAGATGGTAGGCTATACCGTATCAGTACAGCAGAAGCCAATTCGGAGCGACTTTATAACAGTCATTGGTGGAATGTTGCAGGGAAGCGAATAGCGTCTGACTGTCAATGCCACCATACCCTGAACCGAAAAAGACCAGGTAGATAGCAAACACTGATTTCGCATTCGCGGAAACGTCTTCTTTTTCACTGAGAAAGGCCACGATACGTCCGCGTGTTGACAGATAGTGACGATGGTGGCCATCTCATTGTGATGAGTGTCAGCTCGTAAATGGGCGGTCAAAACCTGGCATAGAAGATGGAGAAGTTCAGGGATTGGAAGAACTGTCGGTCCAATTTATCATAGGCGGGGAAGGCATGCAGAAGAAGATCTAGCCATGTGTGCCATATTAGGGTAGACTGTTTCACAGACGAATTGGCGGGGGTGGTCAGCAGGGGCATTAGTCATATTGCGAACCACGTCAAACCTATTCATGGGCGTTTGATGAGCCACAAACCCGTAAAGCTGATGTGTTGATTCGTTTCAAAAGAGACTTAAATGTCGTACTCACACAAAGGATTGTTGACATGCCGTCGGCAGTAGAATGCTTCTATAACGGGCGTACTGCACACCTTCCCGTCACTCCTTGTCATCACATTACAGTAAGCCCACTATGCGAAATAGACCGCCCTCTATCTTTAACCTCTTCACCTCATCCCCGTGCTGCCTTCACGTAAGTCGTCGGGCAATAACTTTACAAGCCCGTCTGCAAGGACCCGATGTGAATGATTGGCTATGACTCCAAAACGCTGGCTCCCTGTGGAGTGGACGCTTTACGCTTCCCAGCACGTTCTCGTTTCTTCATCCGTACTTTGGCGGACTTTGAGAGTTTTCTTATGATTGGTGGCTGATACCTAAGGGGTTTTGACGGCTTAAACATCTCGTTTGGCTTGAGGGGAAATGATGAGTCTTACGTCGCGCCTTTCCCCACTAATTCTGGTAAAGCACAGGAAGAAAGAGTCACCTTTATATATGGCGTTTGCTTCTGCTGTACACTTGATGTCGAATTATTCGACAACATTCAGACAATTATACGCGTTTCATATAACGGAAAACGCGCGCACTGATTACGTCCACTCAGGGCCTGTATAATGTCGGTCGATCTGCCGTCATCAAGTAATTCCGTTTCGAATCCGTCCGTGGTTTCGAGGCATCTTATTTCGTTGTACTGATGCAGTCCAGCAAGCCGTGGGGAGTGTTTATTCTCGAGGGATTTAACGTACTCTCGTTTGACTATTTCCACCACTGAGAGCAAGCGAGGAGCGAGCTGCGTCACTTTATTTTTCGAACGAACCGCGTTCACATCAGATGGCTCCGCTTTACGCGTCTCGCTATCTGCGCCTCCAGCCTGACGTGATTTCGGTGTTGAAGGAAGGGTGTGGAATACAATTGGTCTATTTTCGTTTTCCTGATATCAATCGAAAGTTCAGTCAGTTGTCTGATAAAGATATGGAGTATGTACCTCCAAGGATGATAAAGCAAATGACACCCAAGCTCTGATTTTTCCGCTATCCGTTATCCGAATGTAGTGAGGGCCGGTTTCGGACGCGCTTGCGAGTGCCTGATCGTGAAGAAGCGTCGAACTGTCGGATTGCATCATTCCATTACTCTCGAGCAGAGTAGAAAGCGCGTTTTGTCAAGTGTTAGCCTCCTTCACGCGGTGCATGATGCCCAGTATGTTTGCATTTGTTTACATATGGTCAGACTCACGCTTACGGTTATTTCTGACCTCGGTCTGTCATCTAGCAACGCAAAACAACAAAACAGGCAAGCAATAAACGGAGAGGCGAGCTCAGTAAAATATTGTGCAAGGAAGGTTTTGAGCTGCGTATACCCAGGGAGTCGGAAATCCAAGAGTATGGTTTCCAGGTGCTGTGTTACACGGGGTCTGGTTGCTAAGATCCTATTTTTGGGCTAAAATCCATCTAGCTGGAGGGCGTAGGCCGACAAGCCTCCGAGAAAGGGAAGGCTGAGGTGAATGGCAAGTTGTAGTTATTGCATCTTGCTTTGATTGCTTACTGAGAAATAATCGCTGTTGGAGCATGCTAACCGTGTGCATTCTCGTTAGATTACGACCACATTTGAAGATAAGCGCGGCACGCCCGACAATTTCTGTCTGACTAGAAGCTTTTCTGCCTATTAACTCTGGAGTGTGTTAAGAGAAGGTTCCATAAACTTTGCTGGTCTACAGCGCCCATTCCGCCTATTTCATTCGGGCAGAGGTTTTTTCGTATGCATCTTTCCTCAGTGCAGCACATATTCCCGTGAACGAGACGAAGGACGCGGCTCATTGTCATTCCCGAAGAACTAATTGGGGAAAACAAGGTAGCTCTTATTATCGTCCGAATACTTACAAGCTTCGTAATTTGGTCATTTCATGGCGTTGCACTAGTGTACTGTGTTTCAACCAGCTCCATGCTAAGTGATAGTAATCAGTTCTATGGAGCACTTTGAGGAGTACTATATAGACAATATGAGATGGTGAAACTTTTCGTTTTGATTATAGGAGCCTTTACCTTGCCGATTCAATCGGTCATGCGAAGCTACAGATTTTTTAATTTGATGTGATGTGACACAAGTCCATGAATAACCTAATGAACTTACAATGAGGATGTCATATACGTATAACCCAGCTTTCCTTGTATTAAATTATCAATGTACACCATAGTACTACCATGGTGCATCATTTGACCAACCTGCACGCTCAAATCAAAGAAATTGGGGATAGCCGGCGGGCGTGCACTCCGCACGACCTAATGCAATTGACCTATAAGACTTGTTTGAGATGAAACGAGAAGAATTTTACTTGGTGAGGTTCAAGTCAAGACACCGAGTTGATGGGACAAGTGAACTTGCTTGACACGACTAGATCAGCCAAGCGTCGGTGAGGGATCCAGATCGTGTATCTCCTTACTCAACAGAAACACAGAGCTAAAACGCCTTCTTCCGAAAACCAGGGGCTCTTCTATAAAATTGCGCCAAGTTATAGTTGCTGATACCAAATCGTCTTTTAGCCAGATCAGTTTTATGAAAATGCGAAGCGGTTCAGCGCAGCATTAGGCAATAATCATCTCCGTGCGCGTGCCAGTTCCAGATGCCACGTGAATGGAAAGGGCAGCCATGTTTACCATTGATTCTTGCATCCACCACTAATAGACCCAGCAGTGTGGAAAGAGAGCATTGCCTTGCTCGAGAGATGACAGTAAGGTGGGGCATGACCAAAGAGCGTATGCTGGAGATATTGGAAGGAATGGTGCAGACAGATGCTAATGTTGAATAGAGAATTGGTTTTTTTTGTTCTTACGACTATTTTAGAACATTAATCAATAGTGACCCATAATGTCCAACGAGG
>JABCKL010016834.1:0-10644 GCA_018851305.1 Calocybe cyanea | reverse complement strand
TTCAGGACAGCCTTAGCAGTGTGAATAACTGCATTGATAATTGTTTGTAAAACCAATTCAGTCGCAAAGTAATATCATGAAAGTCCTTCGCATCAATTCGTAAAAGGTGCAGCATACACTCAGGTTTTCAAGTGTTCGCTCCCGTTGATTTTGGCTGCATATTATTCGTATCAGCCCTAGCTATATATCGAATCTATGTGCTCCGTTTGATGACATATTTTTCGTACGTTCAATAGCAAATGACTAGCCAAGGTATTGAGCAGTGCAATGGTGATTACCATTGAAGTTCCCCAGAAAGACTGTCCAATTTTAGGAGGTGAGTTGGAGCAAAGGACGAAGCAAGCACGTACCACCGTTAAAACAACAATCAAAAGATTTGACAGGCAGGCTGCAAAAATACTTTTTATCATGTCATTTCAATCAAAGGCGATAGTAAATTCGGGAGCTGAGAGACTCGCTTACACGATGTAATAGAACATGGAATCCCGTATTAGGATGGCGAAAACATGCTTGCCAGACAAGATGGGTGAGACTGACAATCTGAAGCTTTCAAAACCCTTGTAAAGCGCCATCCCGCAGAGAAAGCTCTCAAAAATGAATATGGGAATCCAAAGCGCATAAAGGGTGCGAAATCTGGTAGAAGGGTCGCAATACATCAAGTGCGGAGTATATATGGCCGCCTCAGCTATGTGTACACAAGTCAATGAATTGCGCAAGAACTTCCCTCATTTAATACGAAGGTATATTTTGCACCCACCTGAGAGATGAGAAAGGAAAGTACCGATTATAGTTGCGGAGACTGCCGTAGAAGTGATGAAGCAGAATACCATCAGGACTAGAATTTTCTTGTCCGAGGAGTACATTGCGTGCAACCGCATTTGAAGAACGACTAGAACACGGATAAATGGAAGTTTACAATCAAAGAAGAAGACTCACTCTCAGCTAGTATGGTAAAAATCAAGATACACACAGTATCCCAACGATAAAAGGAAAGACCTAGTAATAAACATTTTAAAACGAGATAAGTCGGTGAATGTTGAGGTTCTCACAGCTGGTAGATTGAAATGCAAGAAGTCAGCCACAAGCATCCATTGAATGACCAAAGACTTGCAACTAAACCGTAGGAGGACTTGTAAGTGGTGGATTCCGCGTAGCCTAAGAAACTCGAAGACTTACTGAGTCCGTGAGATGAGACGAGAAAAATCCTATCTGGATAGGTTGGCGCCAACACGGGTAAAGTATAGAACACAAAGTATTACCATATTCAAGAACACTATGATGCGCATAGAAAATGAAAAGAGAGGGACGATCGTCGGAGTGACTCACGAAATGTATAGGAGCCCATAGTAGCGATTCTGGCAAATGTGAGTATTTAGTAGATTCCATATCATGTCCGATTCACCAATAAATATATCACTTTTGGCCAAGCCCAGGGCCTTTTCTGTAACGTCGTGTCAAGCAATATTGATAAGCATCGATAAGTATCAATACCCAGATAAATTCTATCTGCAAAAGCTGCTCAGCACAGCATTTTAATATACTGCGGCATTTCTTACCTCGTCATCCAACGAGGTCACTTGCAAGGGTTATAGTGAGCACGCATTTAGAAAAAGAGGCACGACATACAGTAATCATACAAAATAATGGTACCTGCTGCGACTAAGTAGGGTTTTTCCTCAGTGTTATCGTACCGTAATATGTAGGCTAAAGGGAGACATACGTTGAGCGCAGCGTGTGACCTGTGCACCATGAATGAGATCGCCTATCGTGTCCGCCATTGGTCTCGTAATCGAGAGACTTCAGAGGAAGAGGAGAGTGGTGTCGGCAAATCGAGGGGAGCCATGCTACATTATTATAAGTCCCGCGGTGCTACTTCTCGTGACTTCCCGTCTGGAATTGGTGAGGTGCCTGAGTCTTTTCACTAACAGATCAACATAGTATATGATGGTCTTTGACGTGTTTTCGCCGGTGGCATCAGTTCATCTCCAGCGCGATCTGATGGTTCGGTTCCCTGATGATGGGTTAGGTGACACAAGTTACTAAGAGTAATTCGTCACAAAAACTAAATCAGAAGCCACCGATCACTACACTTAGCTCCAATCATACCTTGTGAAACTGGCGACAATCCTTGACCTTGGCGCCGCTGGATGAACACACCGTACACCTGTCTTAAGGTCTGAGTCAAGCGAGAACAGACACGAGGCAGTACTTCTTCGCTCTATGGGTAAGAGTTGCGATTAGTGGCTGATTAAAAGTAGCATGTAGGAGAAACCGAACTTATCCATCAGCTTTGAACCAAACAGTCGGGTGAGGTATTTCATCACTTCCGAGACGCCAGTCATTTGCGATCCATGATGTCTCGTTGTACAGTTACGCATATACCTTGAGGTCATCATTGTCCATAGCATATGCCCCATGTACGGTTGAGCGTGCTTGGGTTAAACTTTTCGATGCTGCAGAACTTGAAACTTCGGAGTGATGGTGATCACCGTTTTGGGCGATTGGTAGAAAAGCTAACTAAACGGCCTATGCGAATGACTATGCTAGATGGCAATACTGCTGTGACTGCAAGCTGATATTTGTTTCAAGTCTGAACCACATGACTGAGCTAAGGAGATTCGGCCGAGGCAGCCAACTTTACTATATGCTGCTGCACGAAACAGGTGAGGGGTTGAGGTGACTAGGCAACATTCAGCAACGAATGGACAGTCCGGAGGTCTTAAAGTAGGCGACTCATCCTATATCAAGGATAAGGGCAGACATTGCCGCTGTGGGTGCGGCTTAGTGACGACTTGATAAGGGCATTTTTGTGCATGTTAAAGCGGTTTAGGTAGGCGTTTCATGAACGCGGTGTGGTGGACATAGAATCTCGGCATTGTGTGTATGCGGAGAGGATGTCTATGTTAATAGAGTTCTAGCAAGGCTCAAGGGATATCGATCAAGTCCAAAATTCAAATTAAACTTTTGAGGCGTTGACAGTCTGACTAAGCACGCCCCATTGATATTCATCATGGGCTTGGCTGGTTTGTCCCGGTTCATTAATCGGACACCGTAAGTTCAACATAAACCACGGCTGCTAGCTAATGTGCTTTCTGAGGTGTGGTTAATTGTTCGAGTTACTTTGAATAACTTTCAAAGATAAAAGTTTGACCAATAATTCTAGACCACACGCCTGTCAGAGTTGGTATGGAAATCAAGATAGATCATGACAGAACTTCTATGGCTTTAGGAATTGTCTCTTTACAGTACCAAATCTTGCTAAACCGCTTGTTCGCCCAAACATCGTTGTCATGACCTATTTTCCAAACTCACAGAATGTCAACATCTATGGAAGTACATTAACAGACGTCCAAGGAGACTTTATTGACTCAGGCGGCGGTAGTATATCTATCCATCGTGCAGATCCTTGTAAGCACAACCACCCATCCCATCGCTTGCAAGTTAATAGACAACATCTGATGCAAGCCTAAACAGTGCTTCAAATTTTGTACCCAGCGACATCGACAGCTGCAGCGTACGATTCTCAAGAGCGGTATCCACCGCCAAGGTGTCAACCTGGCACTAGGCAGGCCATCTTGGAGGAAATTACGACCTGGATAGAGAGCGGTATAGGTATGGCTGGAAATGGAAGCATCATGTGGCTGCACGGACCTGCTGGGGCGGGTAAATCAGCAATCGCGCAAACAGTATGCGAGACGAGCGCAGGTCGAGGACTGCTGGCGGCGAGCTTCTTTTTCTCCCGAGGGAACGGTCCCCGAGGGAAAATAGATGGTTTTATTGCCACAATCGCGTTTCAGTTGGCAATGTCAGGAAATGACCTATTACGGAGCCTGATAACGCAGGCTGTGCAAGAAAATCCGCTGACCGTCCATACAGTTCTGGCAGCTCAAGCGCAGAATCTAATTATCAGACCACTTCGATCATCATTCAGCGGTGCATGGAGTTATTTACCTTACCTTATTGTAATCGACGGCGTTGACGAATGCAGCAGTAAGGATCACCAGAGTCAGCTCCTCATAACTCTGCTTGACCTTGTTCGGGTACATTCACTCTCGCTATATATTCTGATCGTTAGTCGACCTGAGCCACACATCAAGCATGTCTTCAGCAATTCGGACGTGAGGGTGGATTGGTGTCGTACGCTGTCTCTATATGGAGACCATCAGGCATACCTGGATGTCTGTTCGTTTCTGCGGGAAGGATTCAACAGGATACACGATGCAGAGAGGCATTCTGCGATCATGCAGACCATTCCTAAGCCCTGGCCGGCGAATTGGATCATACCGTACATTGCCGAGAAATCTGGGGGGTATTTTATATATGCCTCAACCGTCCTGAAATTCGTGGATGAAGAATTCTTTTCTCCAATAGAGCGTTTGTCGGACGTTGTGGGAAGGTATTCAGGATCAAGCACTGGAGCGTTCGCCGAACTTGACAAGTTGTACGCCCAAATTCTAATGACGTGTCCTACACGACATTTACTCAAAAGAATACTTGGCTGCATATTCATTCCTGTCGACAATGCTAGGCGAGGGAGACGCTTGTCATTTACTGATATTGCGCTGCAGCTCGGTATTCAACACGCGGAGGTTGCATTAGCGCTGCGAGGACTACACTCCCTTCTTTCCGTTCGTGGTCAGAGTGCCAATCAATCCGTTAAACCATTCCACGCCTCGCTAGGAGACTTTCTATTTCATAAAGAACGAGCGGGGTTGTTCTATATTGACGCCCAGGAACATCACCAGGACGTTGCAATTACCTGCTGGAACAGCTTCTCTGGCACCCCTGAGGATTCTGATATGCAGTGCGCTCATTCTCCACTTATCCCTAATCGCTACCGGTTAAAACTGATCTCCTTTCTGTCAGCTTTATCTTGGATAGTTTTCACTCTCACTGGACTCGTATTCCTTACAAGAGCCGGGTACTCGACGGTTTGAAGGGTGCCAACTCCTCTACATGGGCACCATTTATACAAGTGTCACAGGGTTGGAATATTGGAGACAAACTGAACTTGTCTACGACCGTCCATGCCGTGATAGTTGGTCTTGAAGTGCGTTCTCCCTCGAGTCGTATGCGAAAATATTTTATTATAACTTTATCAGACTCTGGACCCCCAGCCGACAGATGTTATTGATGCTATATGGTCAATTGCGAGCTCAATCTATATGACTCACCTCTATTTGAGTCCACCGCATCCTCCACCGTCTCCAGATGACATCCGCCTGATCCAAGGCATCTCCACCATGTTCATTGATCAAACGCATCCAATGGAAGGTTATGAGGATTTCCTTGGAATACCGCAGACTTTAGAGCGGGCGCATATCGTGAAGTACCTGACTTTTGTCGCAGAGCGGGAGAGGAGTACGTGGCCAATCCCAAGCTCCTTCGCGGACAGTCCAGTCCCAATCTGCAAGCGGCCGAGTTTTTCCGAATTCATGAGCGATCCAAGGCGTTGTGGAGATCTTTTTGCAACACCGGAAATACGACATGGCCATATTTCTCTCTGCTGCTTCAAAGATAAGATCAGGGCCGAATCCTGCTTGCGGAGAGATTACAGTCAGAAAACACGTCGTAGCTCTTGGGATTACCAAAAAAATGAAATGGGTTATGCGCAACGATTTTTTGACGAGCATTTGTCGCGTGCACCACAGTCGACGGAGCGCGAGATAGTGGCAGATCTACGAGATTGGATCTCGCGACAATCTTCTCAGGTGGACTCCGTAGTTGAGAAAATATGAGCTCTGTTCGCATTCCATTTGTTGCTTTTATTGTGAGAATGGTTTATACGCAGCAGAAATTATCTACTATGGCATACAACTCCCATTTTTGCACCACCCGCTTCTCACTCCGCCACTACGAGAATATGACTATTAGCGTCACTCTTCAATGAGCCTTTCTACTCACTACCCAATGAAACAAGGCCTCCCGTCTACAACGTTCTTGAAGAATTTGCGTGGGCTATTCTCACTGACAGGAATGAGGCTATGACTAGTTTATCCTGTGATTAGCTGGAGCTTTGGATGAAAGAAGAGCATGGCGACAGAGATGAGGGGCTTACATACTTGATGCAAAGGACTTTGCAAATGAAGGCAGGTGTACTGATCGTAGTACTACCGATAGGACACGTACCCCGGACTAGTGTTGCATGGGGAACGGCGAGCACGGCAAACCGTGGTAGGAACATGAAGTAGCCTAACACTACCCAGAGCGCGCGCATGGTTCAGCAGCTCAAGTATGCAGGAGCCTCCTTCAGCTTTATAGTATAGGAGCATGTCGAATGGGCCATGCACAGATTTATATCTTGATGGGCGACGAGAGCTCACATAACTGGCCTTAACACTGCCAGTGATACACCGAAGCCTAGTGACTGGTAGCGAGTAATGTCAGTGATACTCATAAACTAAGCCGAGCAGGGCTAAGTCCATCGCGTAAACTGCGATTTGTACACATCAAAGCGAGTGAAGACATTTTCTCTTTACAGAAGGCCACAGTATGCACCCCTGCTACAATTAATGGTCATGGTGATAGTGGCGACGACATCAGTTCGCAAATGGGCGGTCGAAGCATTTCAAAGAAGACAAGGATCATTAGGGACTAAATGAGACACCAGCTTCGAACTTGACGGATTAGCTTAACGAGTCACAGACGAGGAAGTATAGAAGACTAGTTGTGTGCCTTACAACAAAATGGGTTAGTTCGCCAGATGCATTGATGAGTGCCAGAGACAGTGATCAGCAGGAACTCAGTTTACGAACCACGTAAAGCCTATTCATAGGTGTCCGATAAGAGATAGATCCTTTAAGCACACCCCTTGATTCGCTTCACGTATGAGTGATATGAACGTGGTACTCACATGAAAGATTATTGACATGGCGTCGTTAGTAAGATGCTTCTATGATGCCGTACATCCCCCACATTGTTTACCACACAACAGCAAGCCCAACCACGTCGCTCTCCACCGCACGATACTCAGTCCTGAACAACCGCCTTCGCATCTCAAGCCTTTCCAGCTCATCCCCACGCCCACACAAATCCTCGTGTATTGTCTGAACGAGTCCGTCTGCTACCCGATTAAGCGCTTCTGTGAACAATCGCCGCCAATACTCCCCCTCCACACGCTTAGTCCATTCTTTGGAGCCCCACCGTGCATTTTGAGTGACGTCTATGGTGTTTCCAGTTCCGTTTGGTGATGTCAGTGGTTGTGCAAGTACGACGCCATCATTACTCCAATCCCTTTTGTATCCCTCTTGGTCGACAACAGCCTGCGGTTGCTGTTGCTGCAAGACAGGAACAAAACCATTCGAGTTCGAGATGACAGGCTTCAATTGGCCGCCTCCATTCACACAACCTCCAGGACACGCCATGACCTCCACATAGTCATAAAACCTCTCTTTTTTCTCTTCCTTTCCACTCGCGGCTCTCCTCCCCGCGAGTCGCTTTGCAATCCCACCGCCACCGCGTCCACCAAGTCTCCCTGCAGCGCCAGTAGTCGTGCGCACGCCACGCTCCCTGCCAACGCGTCTGACGACGTTCTGTAGATTACGGAAACCGTAACACTTCGCACCCTTGAACACGACAACTGGGTCCTGATCAGGTTGATCGGGAGGCTTGGAGAGCGTGAACTCTTCGTAGTCGGAACCGCGAACGGATTGCACATGTAAAGTAAGGGGGACAGGTGAGGTTGTCTGGAGGTGCGTAATGATGGCTTGAAGGTATGAACCTGAGGAGCTGCCAGGATGAGTAAGAAGCTCGGGCAGGTGTATTTGAGTCACGTCAAACGCGGGAGAAGGATCTGGGAGTTCAGCGTTCGAAGGGGAAAGTAGATGTGAAGGTGAGTTGGATACGCCATTAGGATTCGACAAGGGGTTCTCATGAACGTCGAGTTCACCTGGGATGGACTGGGTGATGTCCCATGACTTTTCTCTCATAAGTAGCTCTAGTTCGCCAGTTGTAATGACACAGTCTACATCACGCGTGGCGTAGACATCGTTATAAAAGTCCGTTCGAGAAGCTTCGAGTTTCTTGTCGTAGCATGGCATAACTGTCACATGGTATATTTCGTTAGGACTGAGAGGCAAACAAAAACGCATCAGCATAAAGAAGAAAGGGCGAAAAGTATAATCAAACGGACGATTTTGACCATTTGGATCCCATCCAATTCTTAACAAGTGTCCCCATTACTTGCTGTGGGCTTTTCGTTCTCGATATGAAAGGCAACATCTCCGAGTGCGCCTTTTCTGCGTAGCATATCCACCCTGGACATGCACTAGCAAGCATAGGTAACCCTTTGGCTGCCTCGCCTGCTTTTGCACTTGCAACAGCACCTACATCTTCGCCAGACTCGCTGCTTGCAGCGGCGTGCCAGCGTTCTTCAAACTCGGAAACATGTTCTCGGAGAGCGAGGTGCCGAGCGAATGTCGTATCAAATACACATGCAAATCCGAGTACTTGTGTACAGAATGCACGTACACGGTGGAGAACCTGATGTGGGGTAAGATGCTCAGGGGTAGAGGTAGAGGAACCTGGATGAGATGCTGCTACTGCAGACGCTAGAGACGCGAGAGACTGCGGCGATATCGAGATAATGGGGATTTTGTATGAGTCAGCAGATACAGAAGAGCTGCGATTTTTCTCATTCGCTTCGAGGAAGGTGAGGACTTCGGTATGGGATTGAAGAGTGATGAGAACGGATTCAGCGGATGTGATACAACCTCTAGAGATGTATGAGAAGATATTTAGTTGATTCCTATGTGCATAACATACGAGCATGCTAGGCAGTCATTTAGATTGATTTGTGCTTGTTCTAATTTCTTAGCAGGAGCGGTAGAAGTTCCGTTCGTGTTGGCGTCTCCATTTTGTGAGACCTCATAATAAGCTCCGCTCCTGTCTATTTGTATATCTGTCTGTAATTTCCTGTTTAATCAATTGGGGTCATCAAAGACGAATTCAGGCGTACCGATGCTGCCCCAGGGTCCTTCTCCGACTGAGGGTTCAGCTGGCTCACAGGTTTGATACATGCTTGCGACGGAGTGATAAAATCATTAAGATCCGTTAGTGTCTATTCAAAATACTTCTGAGCTAGTTTTTTAAAACACAAAAAGCCTGGCGAGACTTACGAGCGCACCAGAGAACGTCATGAACGGCGACGAAGGAACGAAACTCCAGAGTCTAATTATCAATCGCGTCGCCGAAATTGTGTGATGTATGACAAATCGAATTATCACGTGCTGTCATTATGTAACTCAGCCCGCTCCGAAACGCACGCCCCGAGTCTTTAGCCGCTTTTGTACTAGCTTCCCGCCTCGCGACGCTTGCGTAAGGTGAATTCCATGCCTCAGATCTATGGACGGACTCATTGTACTTTTTCAATGTTAGTATGTACCTGACCCCCTTGAATTTTCTTAGCAGGCCTAGGGAATTTAGCAGCGCATATCTGTATCGAGTGAACGGCATGTATCTCGCGGGGCTTCGCGCATGACGTAAATTAGATACCGCGTCTATCGGGATTTTGCTCGTGGATGTCTAGACGCGATAAAAAAAATTATATGTAGATAAGAAGTACGGTCCATCGAGCAATTACTACTAAGAAGGAAGTAGATTTGGGATATGTTATATTTTACAGATTGCAAGAAAGCGGGACAGCAAAGGAAGAACGGGTGTGTGTGTGATGAGATAGCTAAGAGCTGGGAATGCTGTTTAATATGTTGGTTCAGGTATTGATCAGCTGCGGGATGCCGAGGCAACAGGGGTATTGTACCAAGCTGCGCAGTTAGTACAGTACGTCTTGGTCTTTTTAGTAATCTTCTGTTCACAGTCGGGACCATAACACTGCGGTTTTCGATCAACCTTGATAAGATCGGGCTGGATGTGTCACTCACCCGAGTGCACGCAGGACAATGCGGGCAATCTCTGGAGTGTAGACGCGATAGCGTACAGTGTTCGCTGTTGCAATCACGTTTTCCAAGTACTTTAGTCTGCCCTGACTTTTGAGGGTGCTGATCTCGATGACAAAGAGGCAAGAAAGATCAGCTTACCACGATGTAGTGCCCACAGCCATGACGAGTGCCTTCGCTATACTTTTCTCAGAATTGGCCAAAGATGTGTATCTTTGAGAACATACGTTGAGAGTCGGCACATCGTACGAAGATGATGCAGGTGATATACTCTACGTTGCAGTTGGGAGTTGGGCGTCTTTGTCCTTTGTCGGGCCGAGCTTTTCAGTTTTCCAGTGACGAGGTGGCTGTACATGCCGTTTCATCCCGGATTGCCGTTTTCCCTGAATCTTGAATGAATCGACTGATGTCCGACAGGAGAACTTTGAATCTTGAAGATCAAAGAATATGCATTATCTAGCAAATTCGTAGCGGATCAAGGTGCTTTGTGAAACTAGGGTCGTATAGTAACGAGACTTAAAGCTTGTGTTTTCCGTGAGATGAGAAGGGCTGTAGCCAATTTTGGTCTGGTAAAATATAATCGTTGAATGTGGCATTGATATATTGCCATTATTGTGGTTCAGAATACAAAGTTCCTGGGATGGATCATGACACTGTGATTCTGCGCACCAACAATCATCGGCTGCGGAAACGGCCCTGGTCACTGTTAGATTCCCCCATAGCAGCAGCCACGAATGGAAAATTAGACCAC